>PVIA01003656.1:0-161377 GCA_004024845.1 Tonatia bakeri | reverse complement strand
CCTTGCCTTTCATGACTTGGAATACTTCTTTCCAGTCCCTTTTTGACTGTAAGGTCTCTTTTGATAAATCAGCTGACAGTCTGATGGGAACTCCTTTGTAGGTGACTGTCTCCTTGTCTCTTGCTGCTTCTAGGATTCTCTTCTTCATTTTTACCTTGGCTAATGTAATTATGATGTGCTTTGGCATGTTCCTCCTTGGGTCCAACCTCTTTGGGACTCTCTGAGCTTCCTGGACTTCCTGAAAGTCTATTTCCCTTGCCAGATTGGGGAAGTTTTCCTTGAATATCTGTTTAAATAAGTTCTCAATGTGTTGCTCTTCCTCTTCCCCTTCTGGTACCCCTATAATTCAGATGTTGGAACGTTTAAAGGTGTCTTGGAGGTCCCTAAGCCTCTCCTTGTTTTTTTGAATTCTTGTTTCTTCATTCTCTTCTATTTGGTTGTTCCTTTCTTCCTTCTGGTCCACTCCATTGATTTGAGTCCCAGTTTTCTTCCCCTCACTATTGTTTCCCTGTGCATTTTACTTCATTTCTCTTATCGTAGCCTGCATTCGTTCATCTAATTTATGTCCAAAGTCAACCAATTCTGTGAGCTTCCTGATCACCAGTGCTTTGAACTGTGCATCTGATAGTTCAGCTATCTCTTGGTCACTTAAAAAAATTGGTTCTGGGGCTTTCAATTCTGTTTGAGCCATATTTTTTATTTTTTATTTTCCTTCGGTTTGGTTGCGGCTGTTTCGTAAGGGCGGCGGAGCCTTAGGTATTCACCAGGGCGGGGCACCCCAGTCGCTGGGTTGTGACGTTGTATGTGGGGGCGGGGTCCAAGAGGGAACAATGGCACCTGCTCCTCTCTCTCTAGGACTTCCGTCCCCTCCACTGCCCCCCACAAGCAAATTGGGCCCTTCCGGTGCTGGCTCCCAGGTGGGTGGGCTTGTGCACTTTCTCGGACTCTGTGGGTTTCCCCGAGAAGTCTCCTGTGAGGCTGAGAGAATCTCCCGGCCTCAGCTCCCAGTCGGGGCTCTAAAGCTTTGAAACCCGGCGGTGCTGGGTCCCTGGACTGTGCGGTCCACATCGCTGCCCATTTTCGTTTAGTTTGTCTGCGTGCGAATTTGTGGCTGCAGACAGCCAGCTGCCCTGCGCCCCTCACTGGGTCTGCTAGTCGCCTCCCACACCCAGGGTCCGCCACCGGTCGTCAGCTGCCTTCTGCGCCCTGCGCACCCACGTCTGCCAGCCAGTGCTTCTTCCTGCCAGGACCCCTAGACCCCTCTCTGCAGGCCTCCGACTCCGCCCCTCCTTACCGGTCTGGATGTACTGTAGTCCGACTTCAGCTCATTTCTCTCTGTGCTGGTTGTTTTTTGTTTCTCAATTTTTGTTGTCCTTAGTTTTGGTTGCGCGAGGAGGCACAATGCGACTGCCTATGCCTCCATCTTGGCCAGAACTCGTTAGTAACTTTAAAACCTGAGAGTTCATTACTGATAATTCACTGCCTTTTACTTAGTACAAATTCATATATATGAATCTGTATTCATATGATATGCACCAAAAGAAAATAAAGGTCAAGGAACTGAAACTGTACACATAAAAACTTTAACACAATTCAAGGTCAAAGGATGTGACTTTTCATAGACCCACCTGTGGTTCTTTCAGCGCAGACCACAGGGACAGAGCGTGCAGTGTTATCGGCACTGAGTCTGAAAGGTGGTGCTCACCTGGTGTCTGGTAAACAACCTGTGCTTCATTTTTCAAATGCATTTGTGTTAATTGCAGGTCAAAACTAAAGTGAGTTTAACAGTTTAATTCATCACCTTTTGGGTAGTGATCCACAATGAAAAACTCACATCCAAAGGACAATTTGGCTCAATTAATGGGCTTTTCTCAAAGGAAGCTCACAACGAAAACCATACGGAAGCAGAATGGGCTATTCATTGTACAATTAAATGTCGGATTCCAGTCTAGAAAAGAAACCTTGGGGCTGACCATGGAATCATTTAAAAATGACTAAATTAAGAGAGAATACTGCTACAAAAATTTTAATCTTGTAAAACAAGTTAATATTTTAAAATTTAAACACAATTCTTCAATAAACTAGGATTTTATAATGTAAAATAGCTCCTCAGTCTTCATTCCCAGAGTCAGACAACTTCTATGACAGGGATGCCCAATTCCTTTTCACCAGGGGCCACATCTGCCTTACTTTTTAGGAATGTATAAATGTACCTACTCCTTAACAGTTAAGCGAGAGCTCGGTGCTGCCACAGGGTAGAGACAAGGCTGGATAAACAAAACAGAGGGCCAGATTCAGCCTGCAGGTCTTGTGTTTGCCACCTGTGTTCTAGGAAAAAAATTAGCTCAAAAGGGTCACATTTGTTACTTTTTAAACAAGCAATGCTTTTTGCATGTCATGAATGGGTGATATATTTCAGACAAGTTTTTGTTAATAACTTAAAGGTCAAATAAAATAACATTTGGTTTTGGTTATGCCAGCCCAAAGCTTCCTCATAGCAGCACTACTGACACTCTAGGTCAAATAAGTCATTGATATGGGGGGCTGTCCTGTACATTGTGTGATATTTAGCAGAATCCCTGACCTCTGCCCACTAGATGCCAGCAGCAACACTTCTCCCTCTTGTGACAAGCACAGAAGTCTCCAGACTATGCCAAATGTCCAAGGAGGGAACGTAAAATTACCTTCAGTTGAGAACCACTACATTACCAGGGACTGCCACAATACAGTTGATACCTCTATAAAAACATATCAAGTCTGAAAAGAGATAAGACGTTTTCAACCTCCTTATCTCCAACATTTGTGTAATTCTGAAAATAAACCTAAAACTTTTAAAACAGAAAACAACTAAAATGAAAAATAATTAAACCACCAGTGTGTGCCTCCATCTTCTCAGTGTCATATCATCACAGGGATATGAAAGTTTTAGTTTTACGTAGACTCCCAACGTCCTATAATTTAAAAGTTCATAAACTTCAAGAACTTATTATATGAAATATTGGTCCCATCCATGAAAAACACATAAACCCCCTCCTCACAAAATCTGATAATTACTATGATTTTTCTTTCAGTAAATTCATGTAATTTTATCTTCTCAATAAAAAAAAGGGATAAAAAATAAACAGGGAGGCAAATTAACAAGTATGATTTTAAACCATGATGAGATTTCATGCCAGTCACTGGAGATGGAAAATCGTCACATGCTGTGTGGTTAACACACATTTGTGTTCGCTCAGTGTGTTGAGAGCTCTCACGGTGGGGATGCCTCCATCAGAAGGGAGCCATCACACTGCCAAAGTTTCTTCAGGCAAGTTCCCAGGCCAAGGAAGGAGCAAGAACCATTAGGGGCAATGCAAGCAGCTGGGGCGGGCCATCAGAGGGAGCTTGACGGGTCATGCTACCCTGCTGCATCCTCCCACTGACAAATGAAGTGACTGTGTGTCAGTCACTTAACCTCTCGCCTTCTATTTCTCGTAGCTGAAGAAAGATGGTGGATCATCCATCATCTGGCTAATTTGTCTTCTTTCACAACTTCATGGAAAACTTTCTTTTAGATTCAGATGGGTGGCTGACAACAAAAAACACCCAAGTTACAGATGGCTTCCTGACCACCCCTTTCCCACCCCCATAACCCCATACCCCAGCCTGAGTATAAATATACTTCACTTTGAGAGGAGAAAACATCCAACCTTACCAAACAATTATGAAATTTTTACAGAGGAATCTTATCTCCAATTTCTACAAAACATTAAACTATCGCCATTACAAAAGAAGAATAATCCGATTTATGAACTGTAGAAATGACACAACTTTAAAGGAGGCCTCAATTTTATAAAGCAAAAAAAAAAAAAAAAATCCTATACCACAGTTTTTAAACCTTACAGACAAACCATACCAAATGCAGCCCCAGGGTTATTTTGTCCCAGTCATGCTTAAAAGGCATCATTTTGCAGACTCAGAAGGTTAGCAGCAAACCACAGCGAGTTCCCAAATGAAATCATGCACTTCTCAGAACCCAGCCAGCACAGCCGCACAAATGGAATAGAGGGCTCCTGGCCGACACTCGTGGCCAAATTCATCCTCTTTCAACGGAACAGGATATAACCATTCTCCAAGCAGCCAAGTGGGAGACCTGCCCATCTGGCAAGGACAGTCTTCAATAGGCTCTCCCCATATTTAGCTCACAAGAGCACACCAGTTAATGAAATTCCAAGGGACAGTTGAGAGCTATGCCTTAGAATGTGTAGCAACACTTGCAAAAATAACTGCAGGCACAGAGCTGGTGTCTGGGACCAAAGGTGTACCATGAGACCAACCACATTTCCTCTTAGCCAGGTTTTTAGTTCCTAGGTAAGCGCTAAGCATTTTGATCAGAATAGAGCTGAAAGAAAAACATCTTCATGCTTTAGAAGCTAATATGTCTACGGAAGGAAAAGATCAAATGAACAGAACAAAAAATAGAAACAGAATTCTGAAATGGAATTTGGTTGCTTAACTGTGGAGTTTCCTGTAGTTAAAAACAGAATCCAGACACTTGACAGTCATATGTACTCTTGAAGTTGCCCATAATGAATTATGGCAAATTATGTTCCAATAAGGACAAGAAGTACCATGTCATCTATATGCACTATGATATGGGTAAAAGAGAACAATGTTTACAGACTTTGCCTTATTCCCCTATACTTTGTTCCACCCACCGACACCCAACCCCAACCTCGTACCACCAGGAATGCTTCTAGGACTTGCTAGGGGGAAAAAACAGTGGGATGGGTCCTCTAAAGAACTATGCACTATAAATGCTGAACACAATGAAATGAAGATTATAAATGTGAAACATCATTATAAAATGGGACTTATAATGGCATTATATGAATGGGAGCCAAGAAGGGGCTACCAATCCACTCTCTCTCCAAGTTTTGGTTTAACCATCCTTAAAATGGTCTTCCATGGCCCTGGAGACCAGCCTTCTCAAACTTTAATGTGCCTGCAAATCACCTGAGGACTTGTTAAAACGAGAGTGGGTACTGACTCAGTGGTTCCAGGTACGCGTGAAGTTGAGCACTTCTAACAAGCTTCCTGGTGATGTGAAACCGCCTGTCAGAGGATCAGGCTGAGAGGAGCTAGGAGCTCGTTCATATGGAAATGCTGCAGCTACCCGACCAACAGCTTCCTCTGTTCTTCTCCATCAAAGACCCTTGACTTCATTGGAACAGCATGTGCTACAACCAAGGATAACTCATGCTGGCACCAAGCCAGGCCTGGGAATCAGAGTCCTCTCTGCTCTACACAAACAGTGGGGAGGGCAGATGATCCAACTTTGGCCAATGATTTGTAACAGCAAGTCAGCTGGACTTCCTGTGATGAAAATTTGTTTTCCTTCCTTCTGTAGCTTTTGTGTTGCCTCCGCCATGGGAGGCTGGGCGACCAGAGGCTCTACAAGTCATCTTGGAACCACAAGGTGACAAGGGATGAGGGAGAAAGGGAACACACAGAGGACGATAGAGTGAAAGTAAAGAAAGAGCCAAGACCAGGGGCCAGCAGACTATGACCCACAGGCCAGATGAAGAATGCCAGCTGTTTGTATAAATAAAGTTTTATTGGAACAGGGCCCACATCCATTTGTTTATTGACTGTTATGTGGTTGTGCTTACCCTATGGCTGTAAAAATGAGTATTTTCAGCAGAGACAACATACTTCTTTAAGCCTAAAATATGTACTCTCTGGCCCTTTTCAGAATTTTGCTGACCTTTGGCCAATGTCATTAAATCACATATCCATACGCTGTATTACAACCTTCATTTCACCTTTGTAGCAATTCAGCATCAGAAATTACTTCTTCTATAGCTATCTTCCCTGTTGGAAAGTAAACTCCTTAGCTACCTTCCTTACTACTACATGCCAGCCCTTAGCACGTAGGAGATGCTCAGTAAGTTGAACGAATTATAATTAAGTCCATACTTTGTATGTTTTTAATTTTATTTTTTAATATATTATATTGATTATGATATATAATTATCCCAATTTTCTTCTTCTTTACTCCCCTCCCCCACCCTTAGTTCATCTCCATGGGTCATGCAGATAAGTTCTTTGGCTACTCCCATTTCCTATACTATTCTTAACATCCCCTTATCTATACCTACCAATACTTCTTAATCCCTGTACCTTTCCCCCTTCTCCCCCTGCCCCCTCCCAATTGGTAACCATCCAGATGATCTCCACATCTATGATTCTGTTTCTGTTATGCTTGTTTGCTTAGTTTGATTTCAGATTCAGTTGTTGATACTTGTGAATTTCTTGCCATTTTAATGTTCATAGTTTTGATCTCCTTTTTCTTAGATAAACCCCTTTAACATTTCATATAATAAGGGCTTGGTGATGATGAACTCCTTTAGCTTTACCTTGTCTGGAAAGCACATTATCTACCTTTCCATTCTAAATGACAGCTTTGCTGGATAAAGTAAGCTAGATTGTAGGTTGTTGCCTTTCATCACCTCAAATACTTCTTGCCAATACTTCTAGCCTTCAAAGTTTCTCTTGAGAAATCAGCTGACAGTCTTATGGAAAGTCCTTAGTAGGTAACTATCTGCTTTTCTCTTGCTGTTTAAGCCTGTACTTTTTAATCAAGATGTTTAGAATTTTCCTTTTCCCTCCTTATATTTTGCCCTAAATATAAGGCATTTAGAACATGCAAAAAAAAATCGCAGTTCTTAATATAACCTCCTATTAATAACAATAAACTGCTTTTCATCCTCCGCAAACTTCATTTCCTTCCTCTCAGACCTGGTACAGGCAGGACGGACTAGAGTTTCCAAATGTGGGCTCACATTATCCAGAAGTAGGAACCCCAGAGACCTGGAAGTCCAGGTCAGAGCTCGCGTGACCACCAGACCCCTGGCAAACAGCGGACAGAGAGCCCATGCTCCAGCCAACTTGAGTCCACACCGGAGACAACACACAATAACGGGCAGCTTTTGTGAGCCCAAGAGGAAACATAAACTTTGAATAAAGGCAGAACAGGAAAAAGAAGTAGAAGATACAAAAATGATAAAAGCCCAACCTTCCTACAGCACTAGAGGTACTACTACAGGATATCTTAAAGAGATCTCTAAATATTTACAAAATTTCCTTACAGCGGAATAGTGTGATGAAAACAATGTTTATTTTCAAAAAAGAATAGTCCCCTTGATAAAATCAGCAGTTGATACAGGCCTTCTATTTTCTATATTTTGTAGCATAATAACACAATGATAAAACAAAAAACATGAGCTGTGGAGTCAGAACCTCACTGGAGTTCCTGCTTGGGGACCTGAGCACATCATTTTGCCTTTCCAAGCCTCAGTTTCTAATCCATAAAATAGGCACAGTACTATGACCACTCCTATGTATTTGTGAAATGAATACTTCTTAGATAATAAAAAGATACTATGGTTGCTGTTTCCTTTTTAAAGAAAAAATGTAGAAAAATCATTCAAATACATTACATAATAACTTTCACCCTTTTAAAAATGCAAGTCCCCTTCCCCTTACACTGTTTTGACACCAAACCCTTTGTTTTCTATATCGCGAATGGCTTCCCATTCCTTATTGTTTACTTTTGCCTGAAAAAGATATTATAAGTAATATATAAAATGCTCGTTAATAATATATTGTAAACCAGGTTTAAATATTTCTCCTCAAGGAAACATGAATGAGAAAAAGAGTTTCAATATGAGCCCTTTCCTTTTGGGAAAACCTGGATGAATTCACTGAGCAAGTCAAGAAATATGTGGAAATAATAAATATCATGTCTTTTTAAATCCACTCTTAGCACTTTCTAAAGTCATTATTTACCATTACGTAGCTGAGGGCTTCCACCTACACACCTGCAAACAGCTTAGTTTTGTGATGTTTGGGGGAAATACAAAAATAGTTAAAGGGATCAAATATCTGAAGAAGAATTCCCTTATATGTCAGCATTAACTTAATAAATATTAATGGGTTCCTACTAAGGTCAAGGCACTGAGAAAACAACAGGGTTCAAAAGGTTAAATTCAAATGGAGGAATATGACAAAAATGGCTGGTGAAATAATTTTTCTGAAGCAATGAAAGAAAGACAGGTGAAAAGAAGAGAGCTTGACAGAAGGGCTTATCGGTGGGTCTCTCTGGGAAGGTAAAGTCTGAACACAAAATGAATGAAGGAGCAAGTTTTACGCCTTGAGTGTGGGGAAATGAGGGGGTGAGAGAGGGCAGAGAGAAAGACATGTTCCAGACAGAAAAGTGTAAATGCAAGCCCCTAAGCCTGTTCCAAAGGAGGGCCCACCATGGGTACCAAAATGATACCCCTCCCCCCACACACACACTAACACACACACACACACCTCGGTGCCTTAACGAGTCCATCCCTGTGCATGAGCAGAACCTCATCTGTGGACAAACTGGGGCATTCACACATTTGAGAGGAGTGTACAAATGATGAAGGATATAGAGAGTTCCTGGACATGTTCTTCCATAGGCACAGAGCTGAAAATACTCTGGAAAGCATATTGACAAGTGAGGATCAGTTTGTTCCAGAACTGAGATAGACGTGGGGACAATTCCAGGAATGCATTACCTCCTTATGGAGAAAAACCTCCCTCTCATCTGGGCACCGCCTCCTTCTCCCACAATACACTTCATCACACCTCTGAGACTACCTCTGGACCGGACAGTCAAGTTTCACACTAACAACACCTCAACAATCCCCTACTTAGGGCACCACCATGTGATCACTTCTTCTCTTCCTGAGCAGCTAACAAGATTAACAGACAGCAAGGCCAGCTGGCTGCTCTAAGGCTGGCTCTGAGAAGATGGCGGTGCCTAAGACCAGGCTGCATTACTGAAGAGCAATGGGTGAAAGAAACCAAGATTAATTATTTTTATCCAAATCCCAAAGCATTTCTCTTTTACAAATGCTGCTTTCTCAGACTAGATGGGCAGGTAGTGTTCAAAGAATAAGTGAGGCATATTAAAAATGTGAATAGTTTATATGAGCAAATTTGAATGGGGCAGCAGCAAACTGGAAGTGCTTATGAGTGATCCACCATCAAAAACTGGGAAGAGACTTCTACAGAGAAAAGGAGGAAGCAAAGGAAGGAAACTGTTGATGGGCTACAGTTTAAAACCTCAGTTGGCTGTTTGTGATTGGTTTTCCTGAAATTTCAATTTCTTAATCTTGTGGCATTTGCAGGCTTACATGTTGGATTCGTACACAGGCTGCCAAGGCATTAGATCCACCTCAATCTAATAGCTCCTCGTTTAATTAATCAAATAGTAGATTAGTGGATAAGCAGGTATGCCAACAAGTAAATATTATTAGTATTGTTTGGCTTTTTATTTGCTTTCTATTTGTAAGCATAAACATAGTAACCATTTGACCATTATCTAGGGGTCTGCTATTTCTGTCACATTGTACTCTGGAAAGACCCAACACACTGCCTGCATTCAACCATACAAGACTGACCATGTGTGTATTTCCAATGTTCCACAAACATCCAGAATGAAGAAAGAGGTAAGTGACTACCTGATGGGTAGACCCCACATAAAACAACACCCCCTTCACAGTTCAAAAGCTGTGTGTCCGAAAGGTAGCACCAGTCTCCTGTAGTTCAGGTCTCTGACTTCAAATACAAGGCATCACAAGAATTACATGCATGAATGCCCTGACCTTTTGGGAGCATTTCCACCAGTGGGAACCCACTCAGGTGTGGGAACTTACTACAGAGATTCCCCAGTCCCATAAACACAGCCACTGGACTCTTCTCAAGAAGCCATTAACATCACTTACAGATATATAAAAGGATATTTACAAAACCAGGTTTTTTCCAGGGAATGAGGTAACCTTTTTGACTCACAGTGTGAAAGAAATCAAGAAGGATCAGTTGGTCAGCAATATAAAATGTACGTTACACAAAAAAGAGAAAGAGGTAGAGAGGTTTCAATCACTGCCATATTCAGGGAATGGTGAAGGCACTTCCCACTCCCACTCCCCACGCCCCACACCCCAATCCATTTGCAGTGTCTAATTTAAATACAGCCCTTTCAAAGCCTTAAAGAAACAGAAGCTATTCCAGGCACCTTCCTTTCCAATGTGATTTCTGAGCTTACAGCTGAAATAAACTAACAGACAACATTTATGGAGCCTTCTAAATGCAAGTGACATTTACATGCTATTTCCTATCCTCCCTACTATTTGTACAGGGGGAGGGGGCGTGATACTCATTTTTAGATAAAGCTCTGAAGGATTAATTGGCATGCCTCTCTCTAGCTGGTGTGTAACACAACCAGAAAATAATAGAGCTAAATGTCAAATCAAGGTCTGGAACCCACTGGTTTTGCCAGAGTACCATGATGCATCTTAGGGTGATTAAAAATAAATAAATAAAAATATACTTCCAGTCAATAATTGATTGTTTTTCTCATTTATGTCCTGATGAGTTCAAATTTTCCTGTGTCTTGATGACACCAGTTTGGAACAGCTCAATGTTTCTTTTTGGGTGAATCTCCCAAGAATGCCCCACCTCCATACAGACGTCGAAATTTCTGCTCGTAAATGTACTATCACATCTAGAAACCAACATCCTATCCTAGACTCGATGCAAGCACTTTTTGTTTAGCATCTTCCTCGGATCATCTCTCAACTACACTACCTTTCCCCCCACTTTCTCCCGTTTCTCATTGCTGACAAGCCAAGTCACAGAGGGGAAAATACAAGTTCCACATACACTGTTTCGTACTTTGAATTTTATTGCAGGATGTGGCAATCTCCTTAATCAAAGCCTGTTTGAGTTCTTGACTTCAATCTGAAAACAAGCCTTAACTGAATGTCCCTTGTTAGCAAGACATGTAACCAAGCTACTGAGAGGTGTCTGTCAAGCTCTCAGGAGCCCCCAAGTACTGGCACATCAAAAGAAATTTTGAGTGAGAAAGGCGTGTCACCAAACTTCATATACGGCTCACACAAAGGCAGGGCGTCATTTTAGCAAGACACAAAGAACCTGCAAGACAAAGATGAGTTAGATGTGGAGCAACTGCCAGGCAATGTGGCATGTTCATCACTTAAACACTCCATTTCATTCCAAGGTACCAAAACGATAATAGACTTTATTTTAATTGGATTGTCTGCAATGAGCCAATTTAAGTGCTAAATGCTGCGAATTATTCAGCTTGACATGGCGATGCACTGATGTGAGCCGCTGCAGGGCAGAAGGTTTGTGCAAAGTGTGAGTTCCCAAGACATAATGAGGAGCCGAGAGTCTAACTTGGCAGACCTCCACAGCACAGATTCACATTGTCTCAACAGCTGTGGGAGACCCAGAAAGCATTGGCTGCCACCTTGACCCAAAATGCAACTGCCATCAGCCAGCCAGCACAGCTGATTCCGTAGCATTCCAGCCCCCAAAGACAGGTCAAAGACTTAACAGAAGAATGGCTCAGAACACAGGAAAGAATTACCCACAAGAATGGACATGACTCACCATCAGTTTGGTTACATTATTCTGACATTTTTGGAATGTTATAATTTTCAAACTTATAAAGACACTGCTAGAGGCTACAGTTTCATAAACAATGATTAAAAGCTTGAGATATTGAATGGAAATGCATTACCACATTTAATCACTGTTAACTGATCCCAAAGCAAGTTATTTAATATTCTTATACCTTGGTATCTTTATTTTTTTAATATATTTTTTAAATATTTTAATTATTTATTTTTAGAGAGAGGGCAAGGGAGAAAGAAAGAGCGAAACTTGGATGTGCTGTCAGTTGCCTCTTGCAGGCCCCCAACCGGGGACCTGGCCCACATCCCAGGCATGTGCCCTGACTTGGGTTGAACCAATGACTTCAGTATGCCGGCTGGCACACAATCCACTGAGCCACACCAGCCAGGGCAGCAGCTTCATTTTCACAAAGGGCATGATGATAGTGCCTGTGTCATGTGACTATTATGACAAGTAAATATATATGATTTAATTAGGATTTTGGATATGTATGGAGCCCAATACAAGTTAATGACTAAAACTATTTAATGACTAAAATATATAGCTAAACATGATAAAAATAATGTATACTTTAAGTTTTCTTCCAAAGCAGATTTAAAAAGACATAATTACATAGGCATCTATGAAACTCCACCTGTAGCCTAAATTATCACAATCTCATATTAGAGTCACATGGAAAGGTACCGAATTTGAAAGTGAGATCTGATTCATAGCACAGTTCTGTCTCAGCTTCACTTCTAGAAATGATTAAAAAAAAAAACACAAGGGGTCAAAGAGATGGTCTCTTGGGTGCCATCTAGCACTAAAACTAGGATTTTCCAAGGTTAATTTATAACTATGATAACCTTGTTACTAAATAATTTTCAACACTGCCCTGTTTCTAAATCAAAGTGCATTTTCATTAGATATTATAGCTCTCTATATAAAGCCAACAGTAAGCCTAGAACACTATGAAAATCTCAATTGACAAGTGCCAACAAAGAAAAATATTGAGCCAAGTTGTAATGGCTCAAGAGAAGAATGTTTCTTCAGCTTCCTGACTAAAAAGTGAATTAATACTCCCATGTCAAATGCAAGTGACTCTGTTTAGGCCAAGGCATTAAAGTGCCACAGCATTCACGTCTGACTGAACAGTGCTCTGTATATTTCCTATTCATAAGAATTAACAACAGTTGACTAGTTTACCTGAAGACTTTTCCCACCTCTGTGCTAAGTCTCACAGGCCCAAACAAATTAATTTAACAACCAGCTGCAATTATTCGTGCTGTTCACTCACGTAGGACTCATAAATGCTACCCAGGTTGTCTTATGACAGTGTCACTATTTGGGATTTCCTGTATTATCTGGGTGAGGTATATGACATTACATAAAGTGATATGATGTTCTGTACTCTAAAAATGCACCATAAGATTAGCACTCTTGTTGAAATTTTAACTTCCACTTACACAGAATATCTGAAAAATAATCAGATACAAGCATTTCCTAAATTTCAAGGAGAGGGGTAGGAATGGGAACAGGCATACTTTCCTATAAGGCCTCCCTAACCCTCAGCAGAGACTCAAACTACAACTTCTGAAGAAGGATTTACACACTTTACCGCACTGATCTGCAGAAAGAGGCCAAGGAATATAAGAGGGCAAACATATTTCACAGCTCTATTTACAAAGCAACACTGCCTTCCTCCAACTTGAAGCCTTCTCTTGCTAAAAAAAACTGTAAAGAAGCATAAATACTTCCACATTAGCCAGGATGTCAGCTCCACCCCCCTCTCCTCCACCTCCCCACTGCCATGCTGAAGCCAGCAGGGGAGAAAGGAGAAAGGTCCGGGACATTCAGGAAACACAGGACAAGCAGAGTGGCTGAGAAGGACTATCTTTTGGCTGAGTGAGAGAGAATGCAGGATTACTGATGGAGATATACTGAAATGTTTTTTTAAAATTTTGTCCATGTAAAAAAATGATTTTGTAAATTAGATAGATTCTCATTTTAAATGAGTCAAACAACACAGCAACATTGGTGAAACAAATCACATCCCTTATAAAGCCCATCTGTCCCCTGCCCATTTCCTCCTCCTCTTCATGAAGTATTACATTTGTGCATACCCTTTCAGTTCTCTTTCTATAATCTACTTACACACTGAGGTAATCATATCTTCCCTTACGGCCAACCTTCTACTTTCTTGGTAATAAGCTAGAAGAAAATGGAGCTAATGAAATCAGGTAGATATTTCACTCTAAAAAGAAACAACTAATGTCATTTCAGGACAACATCTTTATTCATAAAGACAAAGACTATTCTGACTTACTTACGAGGAACACTTACAGATGCTTAAATTTGGAACAGGAAAACCAGGGGTGGGTAAATACCGCTCCTGCACTGTTGTCTTCAGAGCATGAAGGAGGCGTAGACAATGATGACTACCAGACTGCCACAAGCCGCCCAAAGTGGCTGCAAGTCCCAGCACATTTCTCTAAAACTGAGTAGAAGGCATCAATATGAAGACCCCACAGGGCACTGACTTGACCTGGACCATAGAGTACAAGGCCTATATCAAAGAACATCAGTGAATTTTGTATCTTATGCCAGCAGTCCACATGAAATCATGACAGAATGTTATGTCAAGTAGAAATTAACTGTTTCCAAACCAGGAAAAGTGGGTCAAGGAAGTCAAAAAGACAGAGACCAGAGGTATCTTCATATTGACCTTTATCTGAGTTCTGATCATGACCTCAATTACAGAGCCATCTCCCTGAAGTCCCGTTCCACTTGAGAAAGGAACTCAAGAGGTTTGGATAAGAAGAAAGGCAACTTCATGACTGAATGTTTCCATTCAGATGGGAAACAAACCAGAGATTTATTCAGTGATCCCACTATGAAATACACTCAATTAGGCTGAAAAGACAGGGGAGTTTTCCTTCTGTTGTATCACAGACACAAAAGAAAACTTTTTAGGAAATTTGTACTAATCTCTGAAAGCTGAGCTCTTTGTTAACACTGTGCCTCTCAGTTTACCTAGCTTTGAAAAATCAGATATTCCCACTGGTAAAAAAAAAAGAGGCAGCAGAAAGAACCAAGAGCTGGGGAGTATTTCCTCAGAGGTTTAGTAACATAATGGAGTACACTCACTTCAAGTTAAATGAAGAGGGTAACAAGTATGCAGCCAAGGGTGCTGACTTACTGAGAATATGCTATAAGAGAGGGGTCGGGGGCAGACAATCGGGTATCTCATTTTGAAGATCACAAATGCAAAACTGTACAAAGACAAAGGAAACTCACATAGAAATACAGTAGCTAGAAAACTCTCACTAATGGCTGCCACCTCATTAGTGTACTTGATGAGTTGGGAAAGGTGCCCCTTGCTCTGGAGTGCAGCCACTACTGCTCTTGGCTGGTGCTTTCCCACAGCAAACGGCCTGCCCAGCTGTCTGTCCACTGCAGCCCTTCACGGGTAAAAGTTCACGTTGAGAAAAACCAGTAAGAAAAAGAGCAATTAGAAGAAAAATATTTTAAATGTTGCAAAAAGTAATTTAAAACCTAAATATCAACCTATGACTTACTTCAAATCCATGAAGTCCATTTCCTTCCAATAAACCCAAATACTCTTATCTAACCACTCTTGAAATAATCCTAGGCTCTGCATAATTTAAATGATTTAGAGAAAAAAAAACCCTAACTGCATGGAAAATAAATGCCAGCCCCCCAATCCTAGCTCCCAATTGAACAAGAACAAGGGGAATTAAATATCAAACCTATGTAGATTATTCAAGTATATCAAACAAAAAGGCAAAAGATCAAAAAAAAAACACCATGAAAGTTTTGGCTAAGACTGTCAGTCTTCTGTGCACATGAATCAATCATAATGCAAATTATGATGGATTTTTTCTTTGTTTTTTATTTATTTATTTTTAGGTTTTGTACATTAAAGGGTAATTGAGTCTCGATGAAATGGAGTTTTGCAGTTTGAGTTCTGTGAGCAAAGCCTAATTCTAAATGATGCTGAGACACTACAGAATGCAAATCTGTGAATAACTGTTAAATTTACAAGGGAACCAAGAAAACACTCTCCATGACCTGAATCCTATCTTTTTGGCGGAATATTTCTCACCAAAAGAAAGACAAGCATTACTGTTCTGGTTTGGTTTGAAGAGTGGGAAGGGGCCATAACTACATTTAAATGGGAATCATTTATAAAGAAGTATTTCTAAAGCTGACTCCGTATTGTTGCATATTTTCTAAGAATAACAAGAATATTCTTAGAAGCAAATCCTGTGAAGCTCTAAAACTACTCCCCAAAGTAGTAAGCTAGGAGATAAGATCCTGACTACCTGGCCCTTCTGTTACTCACAGAAAGGAAACATTTGATTGCCTTCGGAGGACACCAAAGGATGCATACGGACAATTTAAAGTAGAGAAAATTGAGGGGACAATTCATCATGGTGTAAAATGCATAGATCTAATGGCACAGAAAGAAATGCAAATTGAAACAACTTTCAAGTTACACTTCATAGCTATTAAAATACAAAGAAATTATAAAACTCAATTTTGGTGGAGCTCTGGATAAACAAATACAGATTGTCTAGGAGTGAAACCAACTTCAATCTTTCCAAACAACCAATCAGCCTTTAATAGGTGCTGTTCAAAAGCAATAATTCCAAATAAATAACTTGGAGGGAAAATTAATTTATATCAAGAAATATTATATTTCATTATAAAGTAATAAAATTGGAAACAACCTAAGGCTTCAAACTAAGGAAACAATTATATAAATCATGACATAACAGCACAGTATATGATACTTAAGCTAGTAATCCACACACACATCACTATTAAAAATAAACCTGTAGACAATGTTAACAGGCAGAAATGTATTTAAGTATATTTGATAAACAAGAGATTGCAATTAAATATATGTATATAGTGAATGTAAAAAGAACAATCTTAAGTAGGTCCAAATGGACTAATAATGAGCCGTAAGTTTAATAAAAATGAGACATAAAATGAAAGTCACGGAACGAGCGTTTAATGTGCATACACCTTTATCCCTCTGTCACCAAATGTGAATTGCACTTCTGCATCTCGGGTGCTAAGCTGGATGCTTGGGGTACATACAGTACAGAGAGACAATGATACAGGGTCATACCGCATGGAGTTCCTGAATGTTTCTCCTCCCACCTTTTTATCTTTAAACAAAAATCTGTTAAATATTTTTAAGTGTAGAAAGAGTTTCAAAGAAGGCAGCAGAAGGTGCCATGGGGCACACAAAGAGGCCTAATCTAGTGTGAAGATACTATTAGAAACTTAAACAGCAGACATCATCCAGATAGAGAAAGGCAGCTGTGGGAGAAGAAACAGTATGTGCGGGGCCAGAGCAGGCACAGGAACGGTGAGGAAGAAGACTTCTGCAGATGGAACGCAGAGCACAGGGGATGACCAGAATCAAGGATTAAATCAACAGGAGCATGAGACCCAGTAGAAATCCAGGTCCTTTTCCTAAATGCCAAGGAAGTCACTGAAAGTTTTAAGCAAAGTAGTGACCCAACAGGGTTAGTTTGCGTTTCTGGAAAGCAGGTGGGAAACGAATGTACAGGGATAAGCAAGTCTTTAGTTAAAGGCCAAAGGAAATGTAAAGAGCAAACTCAGCAGGTAATTCACAGACATGAATGTCTGCCCCAAGTGCTGCAAGGACCACTTCACGCTCAACTTCTCAAATAGACTTAAAAAAACACAGCAACCAGTCCAAGTAAAGGAAAAAAACCCCACAATTTTTAGAACAGAAACCAATTTGAATGGGCAGTTTCCAGGAGGGAAAACCTACTGATTAAAGATACAAAATGAGGTTCAACCTCACTAGCAACAAGAGAAAGAATTAAAAGAGTGAGTTATCCACTGGGTTTGGCAAAGATTAGAATATTAGGCAATACACCTTACTGGCAAGTTTCTGTGAATCCACATAAAAACAATGATGGTATAAAATGGTAGAGTCGTTCTTACGAGTGATAGAGCAATTCTGGTGAACTTCATCAATAATCAAATTCACTACATGTTCAAAATTCATCATTTCTCCAAAAATACAAGAAATTCATTTTTGGATGGGTAGATGGATGGATACACAGACACTTATACACATCTTTATATATTAAAGATGCTTATGGTACAGGTTATAGACAACCAAGGTGTCCTTCCTTGCAGAAATAAATGTAATGACATTGTTGGATGTGTGGAATTCTACCTAGCAATGAAAAGTAATAAACAAGATGTACATAAAATAGATTTTCTAAGATTGTACTGATTAAAAATGTATAATAATAGAATGAGATCTACAATGAGAAAAACATTCAGATGAACTAAAAACATTGCAAACTGGGACCTTTGGAGAAAAAAGAATGAAATTGGATTGAAGAAGAAAAATAATGAGAATAAAACAAACTATAAGAGAGGCCTTTTCACAAAACAAGGATGACAATATACCAGGAAGTATATGATACCCTTTGAACCTTACATCCAGATTTTATATTAAAATTTATAAATAATTTTGAAACAAACTTTAATCTTTATCAGTGATAAAATCTCATTTGATATTTTTTATGTATGAATATCATGGCAGCAATGGTAGCAATTATATTTTTCTAGCAAATATCAATTTTAGCTAGGTTTTTAAAATGATTTTGCTATCTTCCACATTTGAACTGCACTGTCCTAAAGATTAAAAATCTGAGTCGCAGAGATTCGTATTAGCTAACTTGAAAGAATACACTTAGCCTCAAAGGACAGCTCCTTTATCATATAAGAAATTATTAACTTGCACCCTGGCTGGTGTAGCTCAGTGGATTGAGGGCCCACCTGGGAATCACAGGGTCCCTGGTTCAATTCCCTGTCAGGGCACATGCCTGGGTTGCAGATCAGGTCAGGTCCCCAGTAGGGGGCGCATGAGAGGCCAACACACATTGATGTTTCCCTCCCTCTCTTTCTCCCTCCCTCTGTCCTGCTTGAAATAAATAAAATCTTTCGAAAAAAATTCTTAATTTGTACCATTTGCTTGACCTCTTAAAATAGGACATCTGGAATTCTTGGTAACTCACCTTTGAATTTTCTACTCAAGAGATCTGCCAGTGAGCATGTGGGTGCCAACATGCTTACAATAATGTCAGATATTGGCCAAGAAATGAAGCCCAAAATAGGCCTACTATTAAAAGCACCTGGCTATCACAAAAGGTGGGAAAGCCCATTTCATTTCTATGCTTTGAAGCACAGAAAGCCCTTTTAGTCTTCCTGAGCAAAGACAGTATTATTTAGTGAAAGGGCAGCATAATGAAAGGAACACCAGGAATTTTCACTTGGGATAGACGGGACAATGTTTTAAACTCCTCCACTATATCGGCATCTGTGTAATGTCCAACAAATTCAGAGACGAGACCCTTAAGTGTATGCAAAGCCCCTGAAATGATATCAGTCTGCGATCACAACATAACTAATGTTCTTTCTTTCAATGTCAGCATTTTTCATTTTTATGTAGATCGGTGGTAACTTCTGCCACACCAACAGATTCTCATTATGTCTGCCTAAGTACATAAAATCAAATTAATTCATGTTTGCTTTCTTCTTATCTGCTCTTAATTCCTGCAGAGAAGAAACACAGAAGCAGAAGGTCCCAGGTTTTATTACTGTGCTGTGTCACTAAATTACACAGGATTGAACTGTTCGCCCTAAATTACTGAAAACACCCATCAAAGTGCACATGTGGCACGGGGGCCCGATGCAGCCAGTGGCCTCCCAACACACACAGGATGGGGAAGAGCAGGTTTGCGGTTGTGAGCACGTGAAACACAGTCTGTTCTTGGATTAGTATTTATTGATTATTGTATTATCTTCCATGTGAACAACTACAAGCTACTCTGACCCACCCTTTCTATATATATATATGACAACTAGGTTCCATTTCTAAGCTACTGATTTTAAACACTGGTTAAAATTAGTATCTTGGTTGTTGCTCGAAACTGACAGAGAAAACAGGTTTTCCAGCTTCACCATAATTTAGAAAGACATTCCAATGACAGTTCAATCTTAAATAAAATCAGGGCGACTTGGGATTTTCCTGGTCAGATAGTGATCATACGTGTGCTCTTAGTTACAGGAGCCTTTATCTGCACACTCTGCTTATGGTTTCACCTGGTGCTGGAATAACCTTCCAAACCACAAATATAAATTTCTAGAATTAAAAAATTTCTTCTGTACATCCCTTCGGCACAGGGTGTTGCCCACTAAAGGACCTCCAGTACAGATGCTCTCATTCAAAGACAAGCAACAGATTTCATGTTGATATGCCTGCCGGCGGCTGCCTGCAGAGCCATGGTGAAAAGAATCAGGAGGGTACAACTGCGATGCCTTCCATGACATAGAGAGAGGTGAAGTGCCTGGGATCCAGACTGAGGCTTCCTGATTGCTGGGTTTGCAAATAGTCTTAGATTTAAGAGTTAACCTAGCAGGCGTGTCCAACCTTTTGGCATCTCTGGGCCACACTGGAAGAAGAGTTGTCTTGGGCCACACATTAAATACATTGTGACACATAATCACAAAAAAATCTCACAATGTTTTAAGTAAATTTACACTTTTGTGTCGGGCTACATTCACAGCCCTCCTCGGCTGCAGGTTAGACAGCCCCGCAAGCTTTTCTTAGTAACAGCACAAAGCAGGCATATTGTAAAATGGGCATTTATTAAAACACCATTAATGTAAAAAGGAAGGAAACTGGGAAGGAAGGCTTGGTAGCATGCTGTAACATAAAATGTTACCCCCAAAAACAACTATTCAAGAAAATGTTTTATAATTTCAATATAACTTGTCCAAATCAAAACTGCAATAATTTCATTTAATGGTTCAATTAATTCCATTTTCTATTAAGGAAGAAAAATAGAGCTCTTTGCCATAAAAAAAGCAAAACGTTTTTCTAAATACTTTAGCTAGGAGTAACAGTAGCCAGACAGAGCTTTAAAAACTAACTCAAATATGTTAGTTGTCTACAATGTAACTATAATCACATAATTTTTAAGTACCAGGTCTTCAAATGTTTTCTTCAAATATGATTTCATTTTTCTCCATTGCGGAACAGAATATATACAACTTTAATGATTACACACGCTACTCTGGAGCTAAATAAAAACATAAAAATAAGGCTAAATACACTCGTGGCTCTCTGAAATTAAACATATTAATGAAAAAAATGAGTATTTCCATAACTATTTCTCAAGAGCATGTTTTCAGTGCAACACAGAGGACCTTCATCCCAGGCACACAATAAGTCTGGACTGAGTGTTAAAGCAGCAAACATGCTTTATTTCTTCCAGAGACAGGGTGTTTGGAAAGTCAATGGACAGGGTGTTTGGAAAGTCAATGGACAGAGATAAAGAGTGAAAGAACTCTAGCCCTGCTTTAATTTTTACTGACTCAGTTGAAAGTTTTCTAAGACTGAAAATCAGCAAAGTTAGGCAAACATCTAAAATAGAGAGTAAATTTCAGAAGCTCTCTATTGAATGTGTAGATCTTTCATTCAGAGATCAACAAAAACTCAGAACCTTCTCTGGGATATTCACTTAAATCTTTTGAGTCCTGGGGATTTGTGTTAAGCATACAGTAAATGAATGGAAGAACTAGTAAACCACGCCAAGCAACTGTTAAAAGACCATCTACACCCTGAGAAGATGGAAGTTCAACCCTGGAAATAAAGTACACAAGGCAAAGAATCCTGAGGGTTGGATAAACCATGTCAAAGGACAAGAGGAAGTGATCCAGAAAAAACTGCTCAGACATTAGGCCTGGTCTTAGCCATCAGATGCTAACGTGACTCCTGGAAAGGGTGTGTGGCAAGGCCACTTAAAGGAGGGGAACTGAAGCGAGGAGTCCTGGCTTGACGACAGATCATAGGCCCTCTCTCACTTCAGTTTCTCTCCACTGAACTATGTGTGCCCTTCCCGGGTCTCAGGAAGCAACATGCATGTGAGTCTAATATAAACTGCACGGGTTGTCAGCGCAATCAGATGATGAGAACAACCAAATTATTACATCTGGTCTTCAATCTAATTATACATAGTGCAGAAATATTTTGAGCAGGAAGCCTATTCCTTTAAAAAAGCAGCTTCTCTGAGCTCATCTATGTGCCAAGAAAAGCCCTCCCTTCATTAAAATGTGGGAAAAGAAACAGACAGCAGGAACCAAATGTAAAAATGTATTAACCATTTACAAATATGTTCTTCAGCATCAAAACAAAGGTAAGGTTAAAATCAAAGAACACTTGACACTTGGATAATATTTAACAATTTGCTTTCCTGAAATGAAAATCCAGTGTAAAAGTACTAGTTTGAATTTTGTCAACTGAAAAAAATATATGTGAATTGAAGATATATATATATACCAAATACACTCATATACATGCCTTTCGAGGTTTTTCACAGACTGGATTTACACCTTTTTAAAACACCTAGGAGGGTGGCTTTTTAAAAAGACTACATTAAATTCTGAGTAACAATTTAAATGCAGTGAAAAATCCAGCTGTATGCTTGGAGATTATATAAGAGCTAGAAAGCTGACCACAGAAATAGGCAGATATAAGCTGGAAGCCTGTGGGCATCTGACAGGAAGGTTTTAAATCCTGTAAAGAGGCCAGCTATAGTCATGCTACAAACAGTGAAATACTGTACCACAGCCATTCTCAAAGGATCCTGGGAGGCTGGTCCAGCACGAGCTGCGTTTCCTCCGGCCTGTGGTGAGATGGTTAGTCAAATGACATTTAAAAAAAAGAAAAAAGAAAAATGGGACAACTATAAGAGCATAATCAATACAATATACTAAAAAATAAAAAAGGAAGAAAAACCACCGAGTGGAAACCACTGGTTCTGCTTTAAAGGCAGGAAACAGAGTGCCTGCACTTCTTTCTCTTGGCACAGAAGTTTTCCTTTTCATGAAACTTTCACAGTCTCTTGAGTCCTAAGGAAAAAAATTAGCTCCTTCTGGATGGAGACTTAGAATCACAGCAGGGCCCAGTTTCAAGTGGTGGGTACTGGCAAGTCTGAAGCGGATGAAGGCCCCACAGCTGCGCTTGGGTGTTGAACACGAGAAGAACAGGATGAGGTTATGCCAGCGCGGAGGCACAGAGCAGCACAGGCTGCGTCTGTCCTGGGCATGGAAAAAAACACACAAAGCTCATCAGATTCCCTCAGCCCTAGCTGGAGAAACTGAACACCCAGATGTGAAAAAGATTATTTACAGAAGCATCTCTTCCTGCCAATACCTGAATGACATCCACCTTTTTGGCTGACAAGTTAAAGTGGATCCAGAAATGTAAGAAGACAGAACAGACACATATTTTAAAAAAGGGGAGAAGGGGTGGGAGAACTTTCAAATTTTAATGACATACTTCCTGTTAATAAAATATAAAAATAATTAAGTGCAGGACCACCATATGACCCAACTGGAAGGCTCTGGACTTAATTTCCTTAAAACAGAGAATATGCATTTGTATATTTCAATGTGACTTGCCGATACGTGTTAATGAAAACATGCATCTTTGGCCTGCAATTATTGATTGGGTTTCCCTTAAAGGAGCCTATCTCCACTACAGTATTGTACACAGAGAGTACCATCAGAGCAGCAAATCCAAAAGACTATAGTGGAAAAGGCCTGAGGAGATTAATGGTAATGGATGAAAGGCCTAGCAAAGGCATTAGGAAGGAGGTAGCTTTTAGAATTGCTGGTAAAGCTGCACATTCATGTTTGAGGGTAGGAAATACCAGACAAAAAGAAAAACGAAGAAATGGGCAGGTATGGCATGGCACGGCTTATCTGAGAGATCTGGAATAAGCCATCTTACTTAGCCACAGTACAAGGTACATAGAAAATGCTTAAGGGTAATGAACTATAAGGAGTTTGGTAGATCTTGTATGCATATATGCTATTGACACACACATTCAGTCCCAATGATATGGCCAAGAAAAGCAGCTCTTTCTGGTGGGAAAGGAGAGCTCAGCTCAGAGGCAATTCTGCTGGTTACTTAGGTGGTAAGTCCTTTACTATGTCCACAGGGTACAGTGCAAACTCCCCGGAACTAGGGTTTGTGTCTACTTTGTTCACTGATACACAGAACGATGGCAGATACACACCAGGCGTGCGCTGAACGATCTGTCAGCTGACTAGGAAGGAAACACCACTGGGAGGCATGGCGGAAGAAGAAAGTTAACGACTACTGAGCACTCACTGTGTAGTAAGACACAACTCATACTTTATAGTCCTTACACACTTATGATGTGATTGCTTCCATATTTTACAACTCACATGTTTGTCTCTCTAAAAGCAGGAAATAGATTGTAATTGATGGTATACTTAGCAATACATGAAATTTCTTAGTGGCACACTTAAAAAGTGGTAAGTTTTACAAACAACAGTGAAATAAAGGTATATGTAATAATTGATTTCATGAAATAAAAAGAATTTGTAATCTCAGGGTACAGGTGATGGTAACCAAAGCTCCACAAATTTAAGTTTGCTCCCTTGGGCCTCAAAGCACCTGTCTCCAAGGCACATGCTACTCAGCTCCACAGTATGAACAACCACACTACAGAAAGCTATTCTCTGGATGTTGTCCCACCTAACCCTTTCCTCACAAGCAAGCAGGAGCCTCCCTGAGGCCACCCTAACAGCCACGTCATCCCTTATCAGTCCCAATCAGCCTTGGACATAGAGAAGAGAGTGGCTCTACCTGGGCCTCCAGAGCAGGCTAACTAGTCAGCATATGGACCACTGCATGGAGGGCCAAACAGGGATAGTCCACACTGGGTCAAACCAACTAATTCATGTTCACTTAATGTTTCAGTCTCTCCATCCTGAGCTGGTAGGAAAATAAAGTACCTTCTCATTCAACCATTCTTTGCTGTCATATTTCATTACAGGATAGTAATTTTCATTGAGAAGAAAAAAGGCATAGAGTGGCTGCTTATGGCGACCACTGTGGAGCAGTAGGTGCTGGTGCAGATCTTACTGGTGCTCTGTGAGGCTTCTGCTTAACATCTTGTCTTGGAAGGAATTTGAATACTCTGAATAATCAGATTTCTTTAGCTTAAAATTTACAAATTTCAAGAATAATCTTATCTTACAGTCAAGTCACCCAGCTACATAGAATAAGAGCCTTTAGCCTGCGGTAAGAGGTAAAGAGGCTCTATTATATTCATTAGCAGTAGAAGAGAAAGGCTAGCTTTCTGGCCAAGATGGAAGCATAGGTAAACACGCCTCATCTCCGTGCACAACCATAGCAAAAAATACAGCTACACTACAAAACACCTGTCACCCAGAACTGGCAGAAAATCAAGCTGTGTGGAAGTCTGACAACCAAGGATTCAAAGAATCACATTTACTCAGATGGGTAGGAGGGATGGAAACCCAGAGAGGTGCAGAGAAGTCTGAAGATGGAAAGGGGCAGTCCTACCTCCATGTGTGATGGATAAAAAACAGGAGAAATATGTCAGGGGTAAGGGATCCCAGCCCCAGTGCAGACCACCCATCCCACAGTTCCAGTGCCAGGAAGGTAAGTCACCATAAATCTGGCTGTAAAAAAACAGTGGGGGGTTAGGGCAGCAGAAGGAACCACATCTTCTAAAAGGGCCCACAACGGACTTAAGACTCCTGCAGACTCATCCCTCTGGGATTCAGCACCAGGTCAACAGTGGGAAGGGCACCACAGCAGTGACACGGGTTGTCCCCACCTGGTGATTACCTAAGGCTCTGCCCCATACAACTTAACAGGTGCATTAAGACTGTGAGTCAAAGCAGCTCTGCCTAATACACGGAAACAAACAGCTAGAAAGATAGAGGCTGCCAAATTGAGGAGACAAAGAACTATGGTCCAAATGAAAGAACAGAAAAAACTCCGGAAAAGGAGCTGAACAAAATGGAGATAACCAATTTATTAGGTGCAGAATTCAAAACACTGGTTTATCAGGATGCTCAAGTAACTCACTGGGTACTTCAACAACACAAAAAAAGACGCAAGCAGAAATGAAGGTTGAATTAAGTGAAATAAAAGAGATATCTACATGGAACCAACAGTAGAGAGGATGAAGCCAAAAACCAAACCAAGGATATGGAACACAAGGAAGGCTCAAGAATTCAATCAGAGCCAGCAGGAAGAAACAAGAATTCACAAAAACAAGGATAAGCTTAGGAACCTCTGGGACATCTTTAAACATACCAACATCCAAATCATAGAGGTGCCAAAGGAGGAGGAAAAGTAAAATGTTGAAAACTTATTTGAAAAAATAATAAAAGAAAACTTCCTTAATTTGGTGAAGGAAATAGACATACAAGTCCAGGAAGCACAGAGTCCCAAACAAGATGTTCCCAAAGAGGACCACACCAAGACACACCAGAATTAAAATGCCAAAGGTTAAAGATAAAGAGAGAATCTTAGAAGCACCAAGAGAAAATCACAGAGTACCAACAAAGGATTTCCCATAAGACTATCAAGTGATTTCTCAAAAGAAACTTTGCAGGCTAGAAGGGATTGGCAAGGAATTCAGTGATAAAAATGAAGGACCTACAACCTAAATTACTCTCTTTAGCAAAGCTTCTTTTAGAATGGAAAGGCAGATAAAGTGCTTCCCAGAAAAGGTAAAACTAAAGGAGTTCATCATCACCAAGCTATTATTATATGAAATGCTAAAGGAAATTCTATAGGAAAAAAAGATAAAAATGATGTACATTAAAATGGCAACAAATTCACAATTATCAATAATTGAATCCAAATAACAAACTAAGCAAATAAGCAGAACAGGAACAATATCATAGATATGGAGATCATTTGAAGGGTTATCAGTTGGATGGGAAAGAGGGTGCAGGGATTAAGAAGTCCAAATTAACCATAACAAAATAGGCAGGGGGATGTTATGAACAGCATAGTTAATGGAGTAGCCAAAGAACTTATATGCATGACCCATGGACATGAACTAACAGCAGCAGGGTTGGGGGGGCTGGTAGATTGCTGGAAAGAATGGGGGTACCAGGTGGAGTGAGGCCAAGGGGAAAAAACTGGGACAACTATAATAGCATAATCAATAAAATATATTTTTATATAAGGTATAAAATTAAGCAATCATAAGTATGAGATAATGTTACTTTAAATTGTCACTTTTACTAAGGAGATTCCTTTTACCTTTTTAATGGTGCAAATATGTGGCAAAAATATTGATGTTAAAATAATGAAGAAGAGTCATTCTACAAAACCAGGATCCTGAATTTATCTCAAATAGGGTGGTTCAGAGCCCAGGAACAGGTGGTCACCCTAGGTAAGCAGCTGGCAAATTGGCTTATCTCAGAGGCGGTGTGAAAAGGCTCTAATCTCCCAGACTGCAGACTCTGGGATGCCATTAACACATATTGCAGTCTCACTGGACGGTGCAAAAGGGGACCGCTTCCCTGTAGGTTGAAGGATCTCCATTTGAAACTGGGAAACAAAAATCGTGTGCATATCACGCAGCTTTACCTTCTGATTTACAGCTTCGAAGGGACCTATAACACAATCTTAAAAGTTTTTTTTCACTTATCTCCAATTCTACCTGAACTCGGTGTATATTACCCCAGGCAAGCAATGAATCCACTGTGCTGTCATCAGCAGTCCATAGAAACGTCCACTGACTAAGAGTAGAAAGTCGATCGATAACCATGTGCAAAGAACTCAAAAACGGAAGCAGCTCTCTACTTACCAATCCAACCTTCAAGCTCATCATACTATAAAAACAGGTTGCCACAAATCGGAGCATCACTTTGTGTGCTTTTATCTGTACCAAAAACTGCAAACATACAATGATATAACAGCAAAATATAATTAAAGACAAAACACCACAAAATGTAAATAATACATATAAATTTATTGATTTCTGGGTTAAACAATATTTAAATGCGGACTACTACAAACTCTGAGGTTCATTCATTCACCTGTTTTGCTTTCCATTTCTACAAGGCACCACTGCCTTTATCAGCAGGAAAGACTGCTCAGGTAAGGTGAATCACAACCCATGAGCCAAGCCCGCAACTAAGAATCTTCTATGCTCATTTCCATTGACCCGAAAACGGAGACTAAGGCTACACTAGGTCCAGGACTTGTGCCTGGTCAGACCAGCTCTGGAACAATTATTCTATACTACTACCCGCATATTTTAAAATACAGAACATGAATATAGTACCAGCTGCCTAAAATAACATGCTCTGAATGCCACTGGATTTTCCTTTTTAACCTGATAGCTGCTACCAGCTCAATGATCCTGCCATGAATTTTTGCTTTGGAATGAGTTTATAAGCTGTAAATCCTAAACTTAGCATATGTACCAGTGCACAAACGGGCCTCCATTGACTTAGCATTGGAAGAAGGAAGGCTTGGGGGGTGCAGGGCAGCATACTTGAAGGGGAATGATGAGAGAACACACCTTGTGTCAGGGACCAGATTAACAGCGTCTTCGCCAACTCTGCAGGTGTGCATCAGTTTAGAGACTTCTAACAGATCACAGATGTGTCTGTGACCGAAGGAGCAGGCCTTCAATTGAGAGACTGGGGGAGGGAGGATGAACATCACAGCAGCCATGGTAGAAGTCATTTATTTTTCTAATTAAATTCTCAGATTGGTGGGAGTAGCCTATTTAAAATACAAAACAAACCAAATGGGAAAATGTGGATTTTAGAGGTCAGTGTCAGCATTTTTTTTTAACGATGATACAGCTAAAGGAAGACATTACGACCTTGTGCTATTTGCTTATTACCTCCAAGTTTGGGTTCTGGCCGTCATGATGCCATGTCATCCAATACTTAATAATTTGAGTTGAAGCACCCAACAAGACTATTTGTGTTTAAAACTGTGTTAGAAAATTACATTTCTTTAAAAGGGTATATGTAGAGCAATTTCTATTTGCAAAGTGCTTTCCAGTTATTTTTATGAACGGAATTCTTAATAACAACTATGTAAAGTAGGTTAGAGATTTTATCCGTTATGCCTCCTTTTCCAACAGGGTGAATCAAGGAAGGTACAAAAAGGTTAAGTGATTTTCCTGGGGTTGCACACAAAACTAGTAGCAGGACTTAAAATGCTACCACAGCTATTAAAACTCAAATGGTGACTTCATCCCAGTGGTCTTCATTCTTCCTTTGGCTCCATTTCAGATTTCCTGAGATCTTTGTCTCGGTGAATAGATACAGAGTCCTGGGTCCTCCTCCAAACCTGCTGACTTAGGATCCAGAACATGGGTCCTAGAAATCCACTCCTGTAATGGCTAGTCCCCAGATGAGGCTGCAAGGCATTCTAGTGTGGGACCCACTACAGCTACTGGTGGGTGTTCTGGAAGGCTCAGCCCACACTCCCACAAGCACTTGAGAACAGACAGTATTGTTATATGGAAGCTGAGACCTCACCAAAGCAGAAACTGGAAGCTTTCTCTCAAAGAGCAGTCTGCAACAAATTATTCAAAATCACTTTCTGTCTTCTTGTCTGCTAAGATTTTTTACCCATTCCATGTGCAGCCAGCACACCATGATCCAGACTGACCACCATTTATGGACAGCATGCAAGGGTCCTAGGCTGTAGGTAAAGTGGGTGACTTGTATTACTTCATTTAATCTACCTTGAGAGAGATGTCCCCATTTTACAGATTTTAAAAATATATAAGGTATTAAGCAAGTTGCTCAGGAATGCACTAATACTAATTTCCAGAACTCAGGTCCTAGTTAGATTTATCTAACCCCAGAATCTACAAAAACATTTTCTTTGTTGTTATTTAAATTCCTCTTTTGGTTCTTTATTCCCCTTGTACTTCATCACTTCAACAGCAAGCGACCCATTAAGAGACAGCCCTCTTTACATGTAAAGTCCTTCCCCATATGCTTGGCCAGTGACAAAAGAGAATCCAACGCAAACTCCTAGATGAGGGGCAATGCCTGGGAAACATTGCAAGGCCACACACATCAGCTATTTGCACTGCCAGAGCAGGAAAGCTACGTTTAAATACGAACTCAGATGATCAGATGCATGAGATAACAGTACCTGCTCCGACAGGCATGGCCTGGACTTTGAAGCATAATTTGTAGAGCTATGAAAAGGGAAACAAAGATTAAGTCAGAAGAAGAGGGAGACAGAGAAACAGAAGAGGTACGAGGGCCAACATGAACAAGTGCACCTCTGCATAACATTTTAGAAGATGTAGGTTTCATGACTCCTATCCTTCCCCAAACACAGTGTCATTAAAATAAAATGTAAAATTGAAGGAATCAAAAATAAAGAAAAAGACATAGGCTATGCAAACCTCCATACCAACAACCTAAATAAGAAAAAATCATATGATCGTATCAATGCCACAGAAAAAGCATTTGACAAAATCCAGTATTCACTTATGATAAAAACTCTCAGGAACTTAGAAATAAAAAGGAATTGCCACAATGATTTTTTAAAAGCACCTAAAAAAGCATCTGTAAAAAAATCTACAGCTAACATGATATTCCACAAAGAACTAAATGTGTTCCTTCTAAGACAGAGAACAAAGAAAGGACAGCTCCTCTCTTTACTCTCATTCAATACAATCCTGCAAGTTCTAGCCACAAAAAGAAAGCATGAGAAATAAGTAAAATGCAGAAAGAAAAGGAAGAAATAAAACTATCTATGTTTGCAGACATGGTTGTCCACATAGAAAATCCCAAGGAATCTACAAAAGAAAACCTCCTAGAACTAGTGAATTCAGTAACATGTCAGAATAAAAAATCAGCACACAAAATTAATTCTAATTTCTACACACCAACAATGAGCAAACAGAAACAAAATGATACCATTCACAATCACTCAAAAGAAAATGAACTACTTAGGCATACACTGAACAAAACAGGTACAGGCTCTGTATGCTGAAAGGTTCAAAGATGTGGAAGGAAATCAAAGACAATAAATAGAGACACACTGTGTTCATGGGCAGAATGACACAGCACAGTAAAAATGCCACTGCCCCACAAATTGATCTATAGTGTTAATGAAATTTCCATAAAATTCTCAGTACAGTCTTTGTAAACATAAACAAGCTTATTATAAAATTTATATGAAAAAGCACAGCCCAAGTGTGGCTAAAACAATCTTAACAATGAAAAATAAAAGAGGGAGGCATCACTGCCTGATATTAAGGCTTACTATATAGTCATAGTAATTGAGACAGTGTGGTATTGGTGGAGAAATAGACTCATAATTCAATGGAACAGAAAAGAGAACTCAGAAAGAGACCAGTACAAATATGCTCAACTCTTTAAATGAAAATTTAAAATTAATTAAGGGAGGAAAGCCTTTTCAACAGATGGTGCTAAAGTAACCAGACATCCATAGGCCAAAAAAAAAAAAAAAAAGAACATCGACCTTACACAAAAACTAACACAAAAGAAATCATGAATTTAAATGTAAAACTTTAGAACTTAAAAAAAAAAACATAAGAAATTCTTGTGATTAGGACATAGCAAGGAGTTCTCAGACTTAAAACCAACAGCATGATCTAGAGAGGAAAAGCTGCTAAACTGAAGCTAATCAAAATTAAAAACTTTTCCCCTTTGGAAACCCATATGAAAAGGATAAAAAAGACAAGTTATGGATTGGGAGAAATATTTGCAAACCAAAAGTATGACGAAGAACTAATGTTTACTACACAAGGTCTGTCCAGAAAAAGTCCAACCGTTATCAATATAATGAGAATGTTTTGCACGACATCGATGTAACCTGCTAGCCGAGGAAAGTGGACTGGAATGCACATGTGTGAACAATGATGACTTCACTGTACTAGTCAGTGGGGGAAGTAGACACTATTGAATGAGTGTGTGTACTGTGTGGCTGTTGCATTCAAAATGAGCAAAGTACAGCAACAAATCTGCATCAAATTTTGCATTAAGCTTGAACATTCCTCCCCGAAAACTATTTGGATGATTCAGAAGGCCATAGCTATAAGCAACTGGTGATTGACAGTTTCATCATGACAACATGCCCACTCATGCAATATGTCTCATACAGAGATTTTTGGTGAAACCTCAAATCACCCAGGTGACTCAGCCACCTCCTACAGCCCAGATTTGGTACCCTGTGACTTCTTACTTTTCCCAAAACTAAAATCACCTTTCAAAGGGATGAGGTTTCATACTATCAGTGAGATTCAGGAAAATACAACGAGGCAGCTGATGGCGACTGGGAGAACCGTGTGAGTTCCCAAGGTGCCTACTCTGAATGGGACTGAGGCTTCATTGTCCTATGTACAATGTTTCTTCTGTCTTGTATCTTCTTCAATAAACACCTCTAATTTTTCAGTTACATAGCTGGATGCTTTCTGGACAGACCTCGTATATAAATAACTCTCAAAATTCAGAAGTGAAAAAAAAACATAGTCCAATTCAAAGAGAAAATGGGCAGAAGACAAGAAAATATACTGCACTGAAGAGCATATACTCCTGAAAAATAAGCACGTAAAAAGATGATCAATATTGTTAGCTACCAAAATGAAAATTAAAAGCACAATGAGTTTATCACTATATACTTAACAGAAGGGGTAAAATAAGAAACAGTGAAAAAAAGAGCCTAGAAAGGAGGCACAGAAACTGGATCACTCATCAAAGCTGAGAGAATGTGGAATGGTACAACCACTTTGGAAAACCATTGGCTAGTTTCTTATAGAAGTATGTATGCAACTACCATACAGCCCAGCAATTGCACTCTTGGACATTTATCCCCGGGAAATGAAAACAGGTTCACACAAAAAACCTGTACATGAATGTTCACAGTAGCTTTATTTGTAACAGCCCAAATCTAATCAGCCCAGATGCACTTCAACAGGGAAAAGACTAAACTGTGGCACGTCCATACCCTGCAATGTGACTCAGCAGTAAAAAGAAACAAACTACTGATAGTACAACGCAAATGAATCCCCCCAAATTACAGATAAAAAAGCCAGTCCCTAAAGATATATACTATATGATGCAATTTATGTAATAATTTTGAAGTGACAACATTTTTAGAAGTGGAGGGCAGATCAGGAGTATGTAGGAGTTGGGGATGAAGGAAAGAAAGGCCGGGCATGGTTACAGAAGGGAACCATGAGGGGTCTTTGTGATCATGGAGCTGTTTAGTGTCTTGACTATGCTGGTGGATACATGAACTTACACAGACAATTCAATTGTATAGAACTTAATACACACACAAAATATATATAAATTAACATTAAGAATGTCAAGTAAGGTAAATGGATTGTATATACACAAGAGATACTATAACATACTATAGTTCCATTAAATGTCACGGGGGGGGGGGGGAACTGGCCAAAGTACATAAGAGATTACTCTTTATTATTTTGAACAACTGCATGTGAATCTAATATCTCAATAAAATCTTTCAATTAAAAATAAAAGGATGTAGGCTGCTGACGAGGGCAGAAATTTCTGAATGGTAGGGACCTGAAATACAATCAAAGACAAGCCAAAAGCAGTGTTTCGAATTGCAAACAATGCCTTTTTAAGGTGAAGGGTCTCCTCCTAAACTGAGATTTTGATAAAGTACCCAATACTGAATAGCAGCAGAACTCACTGAGAGTTCTCTCAGTGCAGCAACCACTTAAAACTAAACTGCATCACTAAATCCCAAACTTCATTTCCATCAATTGTTTCAACACCTATTTAGAATAATGTGTTCCCTTAAATTGCTACCAAGAAGCCCAATATACCAATATTTAGAAACACAAAACTTGGCTTCTTAAAATAAAATGCCTTCCTGGTGATATTTTCAAAGTCAAAAGGGGGCCTCCTCTGTCTTAAGGTAGATGGATAATTAACCCTAGGCTTATAAGGTCAAAATCTTACCATTTATAGGCACAGCATGAGATTTTACAAGCTGGGACCCAAGAGCAAATCATTAGCTGAACTGTAAACTTAATCACTGGCATGACAGGCTGCAAATCAGAGAAAGATTAAAAGGACAGGGAGAGAAGCATATACCCCTACCGTGCCATGTATAATGCATTCCTGTGTATAATGCATATCCACATTTTTGGCCCAAACTTTCAGGGGGGAAAAAATCTCTTAATTCTTTAATTCAATTATTTATTTATATTTAGAAACAAAACTGATATTGTATTCCACGGTATTACTTTGCATATGGATATCGTTACTGCTTTCTACAGTTACACTTTTAATGCATAAACATAAATAAAAGAATTTAAAACAATTATATAGATATGAAATTAGTACTACCCATGTATAATGTGCATCCTTATTTTTCTCTCAAAAATTTGGGCAAAAAAGGGTGCATTACATGGCAAAATATGGTAAATGCTCACAAAGGTACTGTACTCTGTTGCTAAGTAGAAAGCATAGCTGGCTTTTACTAAAGCACATGAACTTCCTCTCCTTGTCTTAGTTCCTCTCCAAGTGTGTGTGGTCCAATAACTAACCCAGGTCAGTACTTGGCAGGTTTCTTTGGCTCTTTCCCAGACCTACTAAGTTAAAGTAATGCTGAAAAAGATCCCCTGTGAACCAGACATCAAGTGACTTTATACACAGAAGTTTCAGAACCCCTATAAAAAATTACTTGCTTACAATTTATTGCTTATCTTCATCATATAGAACAGTGTGCACTTTGGTTATGGCAACTAGTGAGTGAAGCAGGGATGGCTGTGCTCCTAGCCTCTAGTGGGTACAGGGACCAGGGATGCTGCAAAATGTCCTACAATACATAGGACAGCTCTGACAGCACAGAATGACTGGGCCCAAAATGTCAGTTGTGCTGAGGATGAAATTCCCTGACACGGATGATACATGCACTGGATATAACAAGAAAAATACTCACATACAATAAAAAAAAAGAACAAACTCATCAACTTGGAGTTACTAAGTGGAGGTGATCTCCAAGGCAGGGATGGGTCTCATTGCCTTCACAGTCTTAAGTCTGATTCATCCAGAGGAAGAAGATTCTACTGGTAATCGATTACCATGCTTTAAGAGCATCAATTCTAGAGCCACAAAGTCCCAACCAGTATCCCAGTTTTGCCACTTAGTATCTGGGTGACATTAGAGTAGGTAATGACCTTTGGTCAATCTCAGTTTATGATCTGTAAAGAGCAATTCATAACTGTCCTGCCCTCTAAGGAAAATGAAAATGAATGATGTGGCTATCCTGGAGACTGCAGAGATCCCAGACAATAAATGTGTCTTACTGTTGTTAATGAACTCTCTCACCCTTTCTCACCCAATCTTTTTTATTTCTCAACTGACATCAAAGTGAACCATTTCTGATTCTGTCTTTTACAGGTTAAATTTCATTATTCTGTAAACTAGTTTTCCACACTCTAGCACTAGATTAAGAGCTGGCCATTTCTAATTGGTCAGTAAGCTCGGTGCCAGCTGCTTCCTCTGTGGATAACCTGTCCCTCACCTTTACCAGCCACTTAAGTCAGCGCAGCCGTGCTCTCATACAGGGATAACAGGCGTTGTGAGGAAAACCACCTGTCCTGTTATCTAAGCAGCATTCGCCAGGCTGACATGAATGGAATGTTTGACAGATATATTCCTTAAGACTTGTTTGCGTAATCAAAATGTTTCTTTTGGCCCCTAACAATCAAACTAGATGCCTTCGTGTGGGCATGTAAGCCTGGCCAACAAATATTTATTGCACATCACTGAGGGTCTGCCTGCACTGGGCACTAGGAGGCAAACAGCGACCACACAGGCATGGCCCTTGAAGGTTCAGAAAAAAACTGTTTGTACCCGAAGACTCCAAAAATCACTGAAGTCTAATTAGATAGAGGAAAACCTTTCTGTTAAAAGAAATATTACCCAATCTTCAAATGGATCTTTGCAGGAGCAATCAAACCACAGAGGCAGCTGAACCATAGTATGTATGGTGGTTAAGAATGTAAACAGTGAATGCTCTTCCACCTACAGTCCATATCCCCTAACCATGCTGTGTCGTATTTGCTCAGAATGACAGTAAGAGACACCTCAGTACCTACCTCATGGGGTTCTTACAAAGATTAAGTTAGTTGTTACAGACGATGTAGTTGAACAGTAGCCAGTACACGAGTACTACTGCTATCATTATCCTTATTAGCAAAGAAATTCGAATTTTGCAACCCAGTGTCTCAGAGATCTTCATTCTCCAATATGTCTACCATCACATCTTTTAAGTGCTTGCTTTCCCAAAATATGCTACCTCCTTAAACCTTGATGAGTCCTTAAATTTCCCCCACTCCGAACACTCCAATTAGAACATCCTCACCCCTCTCACCAAAGGGTCCCTGGAGCATTCAACTACACCTCATCAGCAATTGCTGATAAAGACATGCCACCAATCAAGATAAAAGTCTAAATGCAGTAACATCTGTTAGTTCCTTGTGCTAGAAACTGGGAATGGAGGCTCTGAACACATCAAATTTCATTCTTATTCTGTGTTATACCTTCTGTATAGTTATTAGCCAGCAACACATCCTTAAGACCACCTTATTCAAAATTGAACAAAGTATCCTTATTTTATTATTCCCTTAATTAATAAATACAGGTGTTGATAATCAGCTACCTACCTACAGTGTGGGTTTATACTACTTTAACTTTAGCTGGATGGATTAGAAAATGTCCCTCAAGCTAAGATACACTTTCCAATCTGTATAATGGAGATCACAATACTAACTACTTCATAAAGCTACTGAGAACATTGAATGAAAATCTTTCTTAAAACTAGCACATCTAGGTACATTACCAGTACTCAGTAGAACTAAGCTATTATCATTTTCATAATGACAGCTAAAACTACTTTTTAATTCAGCTAAATTCATTTACATTGAAAAAGAATATAAGTTCATGTTAACAATTTAGTGAAACCACACCACTCATCTTTGAAAAGTGCTAACTTCGAGAAGGGCTGACACTGATGCAGATGACTGTTTTCCACGACCTATCGTCTCAAAAGTGAGATACTGAATGTCTCCCCCAAACAGGGTAAAGGGTCACAAAATTATCAGTAATTACATGGTATATAATGGCTTTCCAATCACACTGGCCTACACTAGAACCATCTCTGTAAGACTTTAGATGATATGCCTTTTCTATTTTAAACCAACCTCTAGTCATCAGCACTGTTCTCAGTTACTGCATGTGCTCCGAGAAGGCAAGGCTCTACATAAAACATGTCTTGATCTATAACTTTATTCTTTGAATCATGTATCTATTCACCAACATTAGGGAACTGCCAGGTCAGCCCACCAAAAAATGGGTAAGACTGAAAGGATTCTTTTAAGTCAGCAGATCTGTATTTCCACTATAAGACAAAATTAAATGGATTGCACACAGAACCTCTGTGTAGCTCATGTCATTCAGAGGATTCAGAAAGAGGTCTCTTGGGGCATAGATCTGAGTTGGCTGAGACCAAACACAGGATGAGATGGAAGAAAGAGAAAGGTCACTATGATATTAAATTTTAAAACTTTTAAGCAGATAAAACAGAAAACCAAAATCAACAGTGCCTATCCATAAAAATAGTGACTTCTCAAGAACCAGTGTAATGATACTAAACTGGTCAAAATATGTGAAAGTACATCACTAATTATCAAAAAAGGGTGATTTTTTATACTGATTTGACAATTTAAACACTAGCTGTAAAACATTCTCACCTTCTCTCACATCAATATAAGCAATATCTTTTGTCAGAATCTCAATGGTTGAATAGGACTCAGGTTGGGTTTGGACTTAAAAAGACAGTGTTTATACCAAATACCCTTTCTCTAATTTGAGAGTTCAAGATGGAGACTTGACTTCAACATTCTGTACATTTAAAACAAAAAAGGAGTGGAGCAGAGTCACATAGCTATTTGAAGGAATGACTATAATTTCATTGTTGCTAACATGGTCAGATGTATTTGATCAGAGACTACAGAACTATAGAGTTAGGACCTGAAAAGAAAAATGACAAAAATTGACTATGAAAAGGCAAAAAAAAAAAAACCCCTAAAAACAAAAACCTCACGAATATTTCTGTCACCTATCACCTTATGTGGGAAAATATAGGGCTTGGTTAATCCAAAAGACTAAAACAGATAATTGCAGAAAAGGGACGCAGGAAGAATCAAAGGACAGAAATGACAACATTCTTTCCTAAATTGTTCCCATAGTTAATTTGGCAATGCAGTTCGCCTTAAATACCAAACTACAAATTATTTTCCATCCAATAAATACCTTAAAAATAATGACTGAGTTTCAAGTCTGACTTTCAAACTGCAAAAATGAATCATACTGTGCTACTAAAAAGACTGCAACAGCTGTCCCCATATACTCAGTAGAAAAACTTAAGTGAAAAAACTGAAAATAACTTTTTAAAAAATGTATTAGAAAATTTATTTGCAAAATCTCATGATCTGGGGGCCCCTTACCAGAACACTTGCTAAACTCACTCCCGGTGTTTCACAGAGAATACTCTCTGTCCCCAGCTTTCCGGACATCGATTCCTCATTGTCTGCAGATGTGGCTCTGTATTCCAAATCTGTTTTATATTATATCCAAATTATGAATAGGGGCCTGCTGCAGAAGTAACAAGGGAAATAAGTTAAATATTAAAATAACAAGGAAAAAAATAGAATAAAATAACAAGATAATTCATACTAAATTACATCTGCAGTTAATTATGCAAACAGTTTAGCAGGGCATGGCTGACTTATGGGACAGAATGTGATGCCATCTCCCCAAGAATCATCCACTTACTGGAAGACTCCATTTTAAGACAATATGAATTATTTTTAAATGTAAAGTCTAGACCAGGTAACAATTCAAACATATATATCAAAAATAATTACAGCCTTTTGTATGACTGATGTAAAAATACTGATGGAGGGAGCAGAGCCACATTACAGTTGTTAAGTTTTCACATCGAGGAGTATTTAAATATTACACTATTGTGTTAAAATTTAACTTGCCTCATAAGTTAGACATAATAAGGATATATGAAAGTGACCCAGAGACTTCCAGCCAAGATGGAGGCATAGGTACATACACTTTGCCCCCTTGCACAAACAAAAGAAGGACAACAACAAATTTAAAAACAAAAAACAACTAGAACTGCCAGAAAATCAAACTGTATGGAAGTCCAACAAGCAAGGAGTTAAAGCAGCAACATTCATTCAGAGGAGGGGTGGAGATGGACAGCCAGAGGGGGAGGATAGGGTGGGCCAGGCAGCATCTGAAGGACCAGGCAGTCCTACATTTGCATGCAGATAAATCGGGAGGAAAAACTGGAGAGTGAGACAGACTGAGCAACCCAGGATTCCAGCTTGGGAAATAAAGCCTCAAAACCTCTGATTGAAAAAACCTGTGGGGGTTGCGGCAGAGGGCGAAACTCCCAGCCTCACAAGAGAGTTCATTGGAGAGACCTTCAGGGTCCTAGAATGTACACAAAACCACCCACCTGACAATCAGCACCAGAAGGGCCCAATTTGCCTGAGGGTAGTCGGGGAAGTAACTGAGAGCCTGCAAGAGGCAAGCAAGAGGCATTGTTCCCTTTTGGACCCCTCCCCCACATACAGCACCACAATGAAGTGACCAGGGTTGCAGGACCCTGGTGAACACCCAAGGCTCCACCGCCACTTACTATGCAACAGGCATTCTAGGACCATATATATCCCAAATGAAAGAACAGATCAAAGCTCAAATAATAGAACTAAGCAATGAAGAAACAGCCAACTTATCAGATGCAGAGTTCAAAACACTGGTAATCAGGATGGTCACATAAATGGTTGAGTATGGTCGCAAAATAAATGAAAAAGTGATGGCTATGCAAAGTGAAATAAAGAATAAGGTACAGTGCAGCAACAGTGAAGGGAATGAAATCGGGACTCAAATCAAAGATTTGGAACATAACGAAAAAAGAAACATTCAACCAGAACAGAAGAAATGAATGAAGAAAGAAGAATTCAAAAACATAAGGAGAGGCTTTGGAACCTCGGGCACAACTTTAAATGTTCCAACACCTGAAGAGTGCCAAAAGGAAAAGAGGAAGAGCAAGAAATTGAAAACTTATTTCAATGAACAATGAAGGAGAACTTCCCTAATCTCGCAAAGGAAATCCAGAAAGTCCAGGAAGCTCAGAGTCCCAAAGTAGTTCAACCCAAGGAAGCACACACCAAGGCACATCACAATTACATTCCCCAAAATGAAAGATAAGGAAAGAATCTTAAAAGCAGCAAGAGAAAAGGAGTCAGTTGCCTACAAAGGAGTGCCCATAAGACTATCAGCTGATTACTCAAAAGAAGCCTTAAAGGCAAGAAGGGGCTGGAAAGAAGTATTCAAAGTAATGAAAAGCAAGGACCTACATTCAAGATTACTCTATCCAGCAAAGCTATCATTTAGAATAGAAGGGCAGATAAAATGCTTCCCAGATAAGGTCAAGTTCAAGGAATTCATCATTACCAAGTCCTTATTATATGAAATGTTAAAAGGACTTATCTAAGAAAAAGAAGAAGATCAAAACTATGAAGAGTAAAATGATGGCAAACTCACAACTATCAACAACTGAACCTAAAAAACAAACTAAGTGAATAACTAGAACAGAAACAGAATCACAGAAACAGAGATCATGTGGAGTGTTATCAGCGGGGAGGGGGAGGAAGGAGAATGGGGGAAAAGGTAGAGGGAATAAGAAGCATAAATGGTAGGTACAGAATAGACAGGGGGAGGTTAAGAATAGGCTAGGAAATGGAGAAGCCAAAGAACTTGTATGTACAACCCATGAACATGAACTGAGGGTTGGGGGGGAGGTGCTGTTGGGAAGGGGGTTGCAGGGTGGAGGGGAATAAAGAAGAAGAAAAAAATGGGACAACTGTAACAGCACAATCAATAAACAATATATATATATTTTTTAATGTGGCTAATTTTGTGCAGAAAAAAGAAATTACCCAGAAATCAGCTGGATGGTATCCCAGTAGCCAAATCTGGGAAAATCTATTTGAACACCAAAATGATGAGAGTAACAATTACAACGTACTGGATAAAGCAAGACAACATGAGTCCCAGTGATAAACACCAATATGTAAATAAATATATAATTAAGAGAGAAAAAAGTACTTTCCGTAGAATACCAACTAATGTATAGATATAGTGTTAAAAAAATCAAAGAATTAGAAAATTACCTTTTGGCAACTATCATAGTAACATCAACAATTATCAGTGGGCGTTACTCCTACTGGGTAAACCCTTGCTGAAGAAAAGCATATTTAAAGAGATTCAAAGTATCATCAATAACTACTTCTTAATAACCTGGGAAAATAGTAGCCTTAAAATGGAAAAATCTGATGGATTTCACCTGACACCCAAGGCTTCCTGGTAGGATGCACTGAGAAAAAAAGAACCAGCTATGAGTATTCTAGTCAAAAATGCATGACCAAAATCTCCTCACAAGGAATCATCAGAAAACCCTGATGTCAGAAACATCATGGGGGCAAAAAAAAAAACCTTAACTTTTACTCCCCTTACTTTTCAAAACTCCAATTTCATATAATGCAGATACAGATTGAGAAACTGTTGCACAGTATAGTGGACTCAGAACACGTGACTACTAAATGTAATATATGATCCTGGATTGCAGAAAAAACCACCATAAAGGACACAATAGAAACCAATGGTGGAATCTGAACATGGAATGTAGATTTAGACAACAGAATCATACAAATATAAAACCTCCTAAGTTAGATACTTTATTCTTGTTAGGTAAGAAAATATTCTTTTCCCTAAGATATAAACAGTAAAATGTTTGTAAGTAATGGGGCATAATGTTCAACTTTTAAAAATAAATACAGAGAAAAACTAATGATAAAATTGGTGAATTTACATCAAAGGTACACAGATAGTGTTGTACTATCCTTTCAACTTATTTTGAAGTTTGAAATTATATAAAAATATAAAGGTACCCATAAATATGCTTAGGAGTGTAGGAAAAGACATGAAAAATTTACTTGGTCATGAAACACATAATTTGAGTACCTTCTATCTCTCTCACTCTGTTTGGTTCTAATTTTTTTTTAACACATCTCCTTTATTTGATATTACCTTAATCCATTTTAGTATTCTCCAGAACTCTCTGATTTAATATATAACACTGTCCCTATGAAAAATTAGATTTTGAGTAATCTTCCTCTAATATCTTTGCATTTCCAGGAATATGACCTCAGCGATATATTTACTAAATTTTGTTTAACAGTAAATAATATATGCAAAGATACTCACAGGTTCTCTGTTTTGCTCTAAATAAATATGGATGACTTAACGGTCAGTTCTTTCTTTGTCCCATCATTTTTTAAGGCTATGAAAAACCATCATCTATAAGTAAAGCCTAGTACCATATCGCAAAACAAGAGCAGTCCAACAAGATACTGTGGTTACTGCTCAGAGGCACCACATAGCCACAAAGCATTAAGAGCAGTTCACATCCAGAGTTCCAAAAATTTCATTAATTGGTAAATGAATTTCCAAGCATTTTATACTTCCCTAGCCTCAAGATATCGAAATACTCTTCAAGATTGGGGACATGTGTGTAAATAGTGCATTGGGAAATCTCTGTGAGAAAATCTTTGAAGTTTTGCTGGACTCTTTATTTTTAACATGTGTTTTTTACTGTGTCTGGAGGTCATATTAAAATTGGCCTAACGGTCGTTGGTTAAGGATAAGAAATGACTGCCAGGGTCTAGAAATCACAGCAGTCTCCTCCTGTAGACTGGTTTCCAGCTTTCCTTTCTCTCCTCAGGGAAGGCTAAATTTGTTTTACCCAGCTACAACGAGTATTTAATGAAGACACTTAAAAATAAGATGTTGCAGTTATTTATACTTGAAAAATAGTACTTACAGACAATGTTTAAGTGGAAGACAATCAGAAAACTGGAACCAGAGAGTTTTTCCTCTCATTAGCAGAGCATACAAGATGCTTCATTGCTTTGCTTAATAGTGCACAGACACTGAGCAGCGTCTGACTTCACCCCTCATCAAAACCTACTTAAAGAGAGAGAGGTCCAGTCCTCTTGCTGACCAATTGCCCAACAGCAGAAAAATGCCACAACATTCAGAATCTGTGAAGCAAACATGTAATCAATTGTTTACACTCAATTAAGCAAAAAATAAAACCCTTCTATTTGGAAGATTATCTATAAAACACAAAGCTGAAAAGAAACAGAAAACAGAAGGGCCAGTTAGTGTAGCACACAATGGTCTTGGGTCATGACTAACCAAAAAGTATTTCCCCAGCAACGTCTCGTGTCAAATAATCCTTCCCTTCAGCTTCCCGATTACCTGATTGAAATGATCCACCCTTCCCTCTTGGACTTCTGAAGACCCTAACAGCTGTGGGTGGGCTCTAGCAGGCACGTAGGACAAGATATTGAACATCCACCATCAGATATCAAGGTCCTTGAATATTATCCTGCAAACTCCAGTTCACCCATCTTTGCAATGGTTTCCTCATAAAATCAAATCAAAAGAACACAAACAAAAATACCATTCCAAAAAAAAGTCATAAAAAGAGGAATTGAGTAAGCCATTAAACAAGACATTAAGATTCAAACATTCAAAAAGGAAATTCTTACTTTTATGGGTATCCTTGAAGGGCCACGGGAGGAAATGGTTTTATACGCCATCCCCTAGAAGAAGAGGAGTAATTTCTCCACAACAATGCCCGCACCCACTTCTTTCCTGAGGAAAGAGAGGGCTTTCCTGATTTGTAACAGGAAGGAGGGACCTACTAGGTATAGTGAAGTACCTGACAGGTTCTCTAACTTTAGGGATAGCTTGTCCACGATAACTTTTTTCCTCTCTTTCTCCCTCTCCCTGGTATGTCCCTGTAGGGTAGTGTCCTTCCTGTGAATTGTTCCACATCTCCCTTGCATACCCTATCACCCCACAGACAGGTCCCAGGCCTCAGACTCAAGGAACAGGTATAAAGACGCTCCACCCGGATTCTTAGTGCAAGTGGTACCATTCAACTCATCATCACTACTGATGACATGGAAAGTCTGACCTGACACACTGCCTCCATCTCAAGTGCAGAGACTTACTAGGGGAACAGTAAGAACAGAACAGATGGATAATAAGGACACACACACGAGTTCCTGCATAAATTAATGTGAATGTGCACATATAGGAAAAAAACTAAAACAGAAATCATTCTAATAATGGCTAGCTTTTAGTAGCGAAAGAATGAGTAATCATTTTCTGCTTCTTTAGGTTTTAGTGCACTTTCCAATGTTCTACAGCAGTGATTCTCAACATGCATATTGCCGCAAACCAGTGTGCCACAAGAATTTTTTAAATGTAACAACTGACTATTCAGTCAAGGACACTAACCTCTTTCTCCTTAGACTGTCAAATAAAAAAATGGCAACATCCAACACAATAGCTGTCCAGTATAAATGAATCAAAACTGTACCTTTTTTTATCAGACCAGCAAAAATAAACTTTTTCATGTGCTGTAGAAGTTTAGTAATTAGTTTATGTGTGCCATAAGATGAAAAAGATTGAAAATCTCTATGGTACATTATTCTTAAACACATACACACACACATGCACATACAGGTTCTACATTATTCTTAAACACATACACACACACATGCACATACAGGTGTTTTTTAAAAATAAAGAGCAGAATGGAGATTTACAGAGAAAACTCAGGACAAATTTTATCCAGTGTCTGAGTCTAAGCGAAACTGTCAGACTTGACCCTGTTATATGATCTATGAAATTTGCAAATTGGTTGAAAATACAGCAAAAAAAAAAAAACACCTCCATACCTTATCTAGTTGTATTTTCATAAGAGAACATAGTTTTCAAATTGGCAGAGTGAAATACATGACATTTTGCTCCAGCCAACAATGAAAGCAAACACCACATGTCAAGATTATTTACTGGCTACAAATGCAGGACAGATCTCTAAGCAGCCCTGGGTGTAGGAGCAGGTATTCTGATTAAAACTGAACTGTCCCACATGCCCAAGCTTTAACTGTGTTTTTCTCTGGGGTTTTGTTTGCTAGGAGCATTTTACTTTTTTAAATATATTTTACTGACTATGCTATTACAGTTTTCCCATTTTTTCCCCTTTATTCCCCTATGCCCTGCACCCCCCCTCCCACCATCATTCCCCAACCTTACTTCATGTCCATGGATTGTACATTTAAGTTCTTTGGCTACTCCATTTCCCATACTATTCTTAACCTCCTCCTGTCTATTTTGTACCTACCATCTATGATTCTTACTCTCTGTACCTTTTAGATCAGCCAAGAACCAAATTTGAAGATCACTCCTTTAGTGTTGAGTGTAAGTGGAATGTGGGAACCCTGAAGCACTTGTGGCCTTGGATAAACATCTGCTTTTTCAAATCAAAAAGAGATGAGGGCCTTCAAAGATATAAAGTTCATGCCATTAAAGAGAATTTCAACATTTTCAAGCAAAAATTCAAATTATTATTCCAAATACATAGATACTCTTTATGTCTTCAAACAAATCAAGGTAATGCCAGATCTAAGGATTTAGAGTTAATGGTTCCCTCCACCAGAGACAACACACCTCACTCTGCACCCAAACAGCCAAGACAAATTTCAAGTCTTTTTTACTTTTTCATGGTACAGCTCAAATGTGGCCCTAAAAAGATCTTCTGCAACCTCTGTTCATGACAGATCAACTGTCTCAGACCGTTCTGCCCTCTAGAGACAGGACATCACAGTCTCTACACATTTAATGCACGTTTTCTTACCTCTTCCAGTCCTCCAACCAGACTCGACTCTAAGCAACCCAAAAGCAGTCTCAACAACTTCTCATATAATTTTAACACTCATTTACACCTCACTGGCGCACCATGTGCTTTTCATAGTAAGTGAAAAACACCAACTTCAGTTCAATTACTAAATCAATGTTGTGTCTCCTATAGCACTTGACTGCAATAACATAAGTGTCAACTTAGCGACCATACAGGTGAAGTTTCAGAATGGGGGTGAAGAGAAAGGCAGGAGAAAAATGTGTGAAAATCCAGAAAAAAATTAAGAGGCAAGAGAAAAGAGTTACAAATATCCCAAAGATGTCTCATATTTTTTATTGTTTTCTGCCATGTTAATCACCAAAAGTTTATAATTGAAGACAACAAGATTATAACTAAGATTGATGAAGGTGGACAGAAGGAGCAAGCTTCTAGTTAAGAGATATAAAAGTACCACAGATCTCACGGCCAAAAGGATGACTACAGTTAACACTGCTGTATGATATATAGGAAAGTTGTTACGAAAATAAATCTGAAGTGTTCTCATCATAGGGGAAAAAGCATGCTTCCATATGAATGACAGATATTAACTAAACTCACTGTGGCAATCATTGCATGTAAGTTAAATCATTACTCTGTACAACCTAAACTTATACAGCGCTATATGTCGATTGTATCTCAATAAAATGGGGACAAAATTAAGTAAATAATGAAGTGAGGGGTGGGGGGAAGAATACAACAAGCAAGTGATTCAACCTGTCAAAGTCATTTCAAACTTCATGACATGTATTTTTATATTAAACTCACTTCTGGCTATGTTTTACATCTTAATCCTCAAAGATACTGGTTTTTGTCCTCATAAAATTCTTACTGACTCTTACATATCCCTGTAAGTTGTTAACCTTAATTCCTTTTCTGGAACAAGATGAGTTTTGAATTAGTAAATGAGACAAAATATTATTTTAGACTATATTCTAGCAGGAGGAATTATCCTGCCTGGAGAAATCAGGGGAAGATTTCTGGATGACAGGATTCTGGTATTTCAGGACTTGTGGAGTGGGCTAGAGCGCCCCAGCTGGAGGGCCATAGGGAAGGACACATAGAAAGCAGGAACACAAGGACCCTCGCCAGCACACAAGTGTTCGAGCGCCTGATACGCTAATGTGAACAGGAAGACCTTTGAGGGGCAATTTGGTTAGAAGATAGGATTTGCAGTTCACCATGTAAGTTTTATATATTTTTTCTTTTATTCTTCGAGGTTTTCTTATCTTTTCAGTGACTATTAAAATTCTTTTGGAAAGCCCCACGAAGGATATATAGCAAACTGGTGGCCCAGCCTAAAAAACCATGTCATATGAATTGCTAAGGCATTCAACAGCTGAGACTGTAGACACCAGCAGCCTTAATGAGAAATTCAGAACCCTGGAGTTGAAGGTTACAGAGTCAACTCTATCTACTAAGAGGAAGATTTGCATCAGGCTGACCACCAAGCACCTACTAGAACTGCTCAGCCACGATGACAGAGACCTGAAGGAGCAGCAGGGGAAATGGAAAATTGTGGGTAAGTAGTAAAAGAGGTTTGGCAGGAAAACCCAGGACACTGGGCCAGTCATGTTATCAGTAACCATTTCCTGTGTGTCTACTTTCTTTAGGGACATGCATGATATAGAAATAAATAAAAACAAGAGCTTACCACTACATAATCTAGCAGAATAGACAAACACGTGAACAGGTCATTGCAATACAATGTAATAGGGATTCTGAGACAGGTAAACTCGGAGCATCCTAAATTAAGATAGTGATACTCTAAAAATTAAGATGTGGACTGGCAAAAGATACAAGGTATTTAGATGCATAACAAATTTTAACATCAATAGGAGTATGTGGGATTTCTAAGCTTTTCTGGAAAACCACAGGTAAGTGAAATTGCCCAGAGCTTAAAAACCTAGAATACCTCCTATTCACTGTGTCACCAAGAATGAACTAAGCCAAACCCTCATCTCCAAGATCAATGACTCATCTATCTAATGCAATTAGGAGTAACTCCATAGTAAGTGCATTAATGTCACTTCAAAGTATATCATGAAAGAAGTATGGTTTCCAGGGCATTTTGGCTCCCCAAGTGCATACACCTATTTTAACCAACCTTGTCTTTTAGAAAGTAAACCCATCTGAGTAAGCCATTCAGCTCAGGAAAAACAGCTTTCCATCCAGTCACTGGCATTGTGTAAAAAGTACATGTACTTGATTGACCCATAATTTATGAGTTACCCAGATGCTCTTTAATTATGTTTCAAAATGCCAAATGAATTTTCCATTTGGAAAATTGTTCCCAGCTTATGTTCTCAGGAAATGAAAGATCTGGCACGTACTTTACTGAGAAGACGGGACACTGTCAGTACAAATGCCATGTGAGTGGGACTTAATCAAGCATGGGATTCCCGTCCCACAAAGCTCTTACCCCAGCATGAGACTCAAGCGGAAAGCAGCAGTTCTGTTACACACGTGTGTTGTTATGTATGTGGTGATTGGAAGTGAGGGAGGTGGTTTGTGAGAAGATACTTCAAAGGAGTTACTGGAATATTTATTAACAGCCTATGCCAAAAAAAATTGGAAATAAACATACTAACAATCAAAATAATATATTGTAGTGTTTTTACACTGTCTCCATGTTCTAAACTGCTACATGCTTTGTCTATATTTACTTTCATTGGTTGTATGAGAAAGGTTAATAAAAAACCATTTTACAAATAAGTCATGGGGAGTCTAACACATCAATCTCTAAAGGTGCTGCTTTAGCACTACAAACTGGTAAGTTTCTTAGAAAAGACGTAGCCACACTAATGCAATCCAAGCAGTTCTCAACCAGGCCAGTTTTCACACACACCCACCACCACCACCCTCAGGGACATTTGCAAAGTCTGGAAACAGTTTGAATTGTCACGACCTGGGGAGAAAAACTGATACTGGCACCTAGTGGGTAGACGCCAGCAATGCTGCTAAATATCCTGAAAGATACAGGCAGGCTCACATCAATGAACGAAATGGACTAAAATGGTAACAGTGCCAAAGCTGAGTAACGCTGCTGAAGAGGAACGCAGGTCTCCAAGATGATCAGAGTCAGTGGTTATCCTCCTCTGTCCAGGGTCCTTCGGAAGTCCATCCGGAGCTATCTGAGACAGTAAACAGGAAGCCAAGAAGACTGGGAGCTGGACTGTGATTCTCTCTTGACCTCTCAAAGTTTGGGGTAGAAGGGGGGGAAAGAGGTGTTGTGTAAAAATATTTGAGTGAAATGTTCTGACTACGAATAATGAATCTAGTCAACTTTATATTTCTAAGAAAAGATATGTAAGTAGAATCTTCCTTTAAAGAAAGAAGCGATTGCTTTTACTATCACTAACTTCCTTCCTATTCTGCTCATGAACAACTCAAGTAGCTAGGAATATCACCCTGTAAAATGGTCGGACAAGAACATAAATGATGTAAGAATGTAAAGAAGGTCACAAATGAGTGAAACAGGCCAAATGGATAGCACAGGGAATGGTGGGGATTGTGGCAATAAAGAATACCATGCTCTGTCTAAAGAGTTCAGTGGCCACCCAGTCTAACCTGTTCCAATGAAAGAAACATTGGAAATGTCCCGGTACTGAGGCTACATTCTCTCTCGGTCCAACCCCGCTACCGTCGACAAGTCTGCATGCCGATTAACATGCTACTGTGTCCAGAGGGAAAATATTTGCCATCACTATCATGCAATTGCCTTCCTTCTTCATCTATATCCCACGATTCTTGGCTAAACATCATGCAATCACTCTCAGATTCTTTTAGCTCTTCTCATATTACCTGGTTTCAGGCCTTTTCACCCTGTCATTTGCCTGTTTCTGAGTGCGTTACAGAAATTCTATAAAAGGTGGGGAGAAGATAGTCTAAACAGATTTTACATTTATTAATTTAGTTGTTAATTTGTCTGCTTCTAGTAACTAGACTCTAAATTTCTTAAGAACTGCTATTTCTCCAGAACATCAACTACAACTGGTATTTGGTAAGTACTCAATAAATACTTGGTGAAGAAATGAATTAAAATATCCTTATTAGCTTGCCTGATATGATCATTCCATTAGTAGAGCTTAAGAATGTGAAGCTCTTCTTTGCGTTAAAATTCAGTGAGGATGCAGAAAAGAAGCTATTCCTGGAACCATCACTGGGTCAATTATCATGTAAACACATACCAAGCCAAGTCCAGAAAAAAAGGCCGGTATGTTGCAGCTGAAACCTCTGGCTCAGTCTTCCACATCCTCCACTATAAAATGCAATCCAGCTTGTTTCGTTATAATGTAAAGACTTAGAGAAGCACCACAGAAGATTATATACACACTCTGAGAAGAACATAAACCCTGAAAAACATTATGAAGCCCAGGATGTCCAGTCTCACCACTTCTATTCAATTTTCTACTGGAAATTTTAGCCAAAGCAATAAGGAATAAAAAGCATCCAGATTGAAAATGAGTAAGTCAAACTACCTCCACTCACAGATGATGTGATCTTACATATAGAAAATCCTACAGAAAACCACCCCAAAACCAAATAGAGCTGAACAGAAAATTTAGCAAGTTTGTAGACTAGATCAATATACAGAACCCAGTGGTTTTTCTACACACTAGATGAACAAGACAAAATAAATTAAGAAAACAATACTGTTTTTAAAAATATCAAAAGAAATAAAATATATAGGAATGAATTTTATCAAAAAAAGTTCAAGGCTTGCACACTTAAAAGTACAAAGCGTAAGGGAAACTTAAGGACCTAAGTAAATGGAAAGACATCCCATTTTCATCTATCAGAAGGCTCCAAGTTGTTCTAGTGTTCCAGTCCGAACTGAACCTGAGGACACAGAGATGAAGAGCCTAGAAGCCAACAAAAATAAGCTATCCATTCGTCTAGGTTTTCACTGTCTTATTAATCAACATTCATTTTTTATCGTAAAGAGCCTTATGGCCACACAGCTCATACTTACCAATAGTCTTTGTAAAAAATTTTTAGAACTTTAATTTCTTATCAAAAAAGGAAATGAGGTGAATTCCACAGGATTTATTTCTGATGAACTTATGTTGATTTTTAATAATGACTACTGTTCAGCCATTCATATGCTTGATTGGATTTTCTTTCTATTACCATATGGATAGTTGAAAAAGACCAAGAAATCCTAATATACACAGGTTATTGGTCTTACAGCATAACATGCATTACTAGTTAAACCATGTCACGCATACATCTATAAACTGTCAAATCATATTAAAATGTCCTGCACTCCAACTCCAAAGGTTGTAGAACAGTTCCATTGTGTTTTAGAAACCAGGTTGTGTCATTCACAACCTGACACAACTTTTAGCCACAACCAAAACAGAAATGCAAGCTGAAGCAAACTGGTGTTCACATTTTATATTTCCTAGCCTCACTCAGCAATCAACAATTAATAGAAAACCAAAAACGAGAGGTAAAATAATTAAATCCAACTGGCTCATGTTTACTACCCAAGTCACCGAACAAGGAAGGCTCTGGCATCCAGAAGGATCTGTATCATTCAGAAGACGTGTCAGGTCTCCCAGAATTAATGTCTTCCCAAGTGCTGCAGTAAATTCCCAATTTTCATGAAAGGCCCCGTCCATAAAACAGAAAATGTTAAGTGTTTTGAAGAGTTTTGGTCATAAATGCCAGAATATGCTCACCAATTCTGATACCCTGACACTTCTAGAAAAATCTGTCGCATACATAAAGTCCCAAATTTAACAACAGACAACGCAGGAAGAACTTCTCTCACTTAATAAGCCTTGGCAGCATTTCAAATTAAATATTCTATTGTGCAAGGACCTAATTAAGATTAAATCCAAAGAATGATGGGGACATTTACTGTACTTTCAGTAATTATGGGCACCTTCTATGTTCAAGAATTCAACTTCATAATTTTGAAGGTGTCACCACCAACCCAATAAATTGCAGAACACACACAGCTTGTTTGGAGTTTAAATATTTTGGAACTAAACTGATCATTTCCTTTCATCAACAAGCATTCACATTACACCTTCTCCTTAGCACCATCATTTGCATTATTTCGGTCCCACTGCATCAGATGTTTCTCTATGTAAACACCTTAGCGTTCCGTGAGCATGTTTCTGACATGCAATCAAACAGTAACTGCTTTTTCTGCCAAGGCCTACACTCAACCAATGAACTTTACTCTGTTTAGAATATTTTTATTAACCACTCCAAAATCATCAATTTCAGGACCTCATTTGGTTGGATTTTTCCTGTTTCTGGACTAATGATAAACTACAAAGCAACCAAAACTAGGCACCTGTATTGGAGGTTGACTTATTAACCCCCTGCTGGGGGCCTAAGCATTTGCACCCAAGTTCAAAAACACAAAATCAACCTCTGAGGATGGATCTCCATTATTACACAACTCTGTACTGCAGCAGAACATTGGTGTTCTCAGTGCGCAGGGCAAAAACACCAAGCTCGAAGTCACACTTCTGGGCTCCCTGCATGCTCACGCTGGTCTAAAAAAATAAATAAAAGCTGGAAATTACAGGATTTAAATATGACCTTTATTCTTAGGAGATTAAGTATAAGTGATTTTTATATTTAAACCCAGACATAGATATCTCAGAAATTATAGTTTAGATACCAAACAATTTAAAAGGAAGGCAAAGATTGCACAAAACAAAGATTTCATATTCTCTGATACAAAAATATAGGCCTGAATTAAAAGTTACGTTTGTCAGTACCCAAAAAGGGGAATACACAGAGATGTTCGACACTTTATGAGTGGTATCCCAGACAGTTGAAATTCCCATCAAATACATTATGACAGGTTAAAAAATGTAAACATTTTATAGCAGGTAAATGACATAAGGTAGAAATATCTGTACTGAAGGAAGTCATGAATTACTGATTGGGGCAGGGAGGCAAGTTACAGGAAGGCTCGTACAGAATGATCACATTCTGAGTAAGATACTACCAAGACACACATTTGTAAACTCGAAACCCTGGATTTCTACCTAATTTTTAATAGTGGGGGGTGGGGGAAAGTGGTATAGTGATAATGTTGAGAGGCAGTGGAGACAAGAATTAAGTCAAAGGAAAATAACAACTTTATATTGCTAAATTTTTCACTATTACTTTTATTACAAGCATATTAGTTTCATAATAATATTTTAAAATGCCAAGCACTAATCTCAAAATGCTTAGTAATGTAAATCCCCTCAATTTAATAAATTAATTTATCATTTAATATATGGAATCATCACTCATGGTCTTATAATTCATAAAACTAACACATTTGTTCATTATTTGCATGAAACGCTATTGAAATTGCTATCTAGTTTAGAAACTACAGAAACTTTAATTTGTTTTGTTATACATACTATGCACTGCTTTTAAAAACAACCAATATGTATTGAATAAATTTTACAATTACAGACAAGTAGTAAATTGTATAGTTTCCAAATCCCCCTCACCCAGCTTCCCCAAATGCTGTCATCTTACACAACCATAACACAATTATTAAAACCAGGATATTCACATTAGCATGGTATTACTGAACTGAAAGACAGAGCTTATTTGAACTTTAGTAGGTTTTTTCTTAGTGTCCTTTTCCAATTCCAGGATCCCTTATTGCATTTAGTTATTTCTTCTACTGGTCTTTCATGATATTGACAAGAGGGTCCTTCCTGATCAAGTACTGTACAATGGTCCTCGATGTGGCATGTCTGACGTCATCCCAGAAGTCAAGTGAGGGTGCACATGTTTGGTGAGAACACGTTGAAAGTGATACTGGGTTCTTCCTCATTACTGTTTTTAGGCATCATGTAAAAATGCCTTTCATTGATATTGAGCCATCAAATATGGACACTTTTAAGCATCATTTGTCATTTTTTTATGGAAAAAAATGGCTTTTAGTCAATCATGATTAAGACTTGAAAAAATAGGGGTTGGGGTTCAATCACAAGGTTGTGCCTCGCACCTTGGGTTCTTACCAAGGGCAGTCAAGAACAAATGGAATCTGGCCTATAGTTCACCTTGATTCTACACTTCTAGAAGGTAGGAGTGAAAAAATAAATTCAGCTGCCTCTGTAAGCTTTGTTCTCCAGTTACACCTCTGCAAAAAATAATGCACTTTTAAATATAATAGAAGGATTTTAACGGTCTACAACGGTGTGCGTGTGTGTGTGAGCCACAAATCCAGACAGCCCTCCGTTTAAAATGTCTGAAAGCCTAGTACTCCAAGTCCCAAAATACAAATATAGAGCAAACAACTCTTTCTAGTCACTAGACACCTTCATTTCCAAGTTCCCCTTATATATAAAGATTGGAGTTTACTGATTCATCAAGTAGCCTATAAAAGTAACATTAAAAACATTATGATTCCCTAAAAGAAAATCCTCTCTGTTTCAAAGCCTTTTGCCTCACGGATGGAATTCAAGTGCTTCTGAAGCTAGCCCCAGGCACTCCCAGGGCCCTTCTGGACTGGCTCCCTGAATCATATCAATGGGAAATACTTCTGTAAGTGTCAGTGCTGAACCAGGGTGCAGCATAAAGAAGGCTCCAGGCTTTACTAATATTTGCTATTCTAGGCAGGTCTGCACTTTGACATAAGATTTCAACACAATGAATAGGGAAGTAAATAAAAAGAGGGATCAAATGCCAGAGCAACAGATTATATCAGATTTTTATCCACTCTGAATCTCCCTTCTTTAGAGAAGGGCCTGCGGCAGTGGGAAAGGAGGCAGGAGAATTTCCAAAGATAACAATTTTCTATTCTCACTTACCCTGTCCACCAGTGAGAAATCCCAGGACATGTGGATGTAACATGTTTGCTCCTGTCCTGACCTGCTTTTTCTTTCAGCTCTACACAAGAGTAAGTCTTTGATGCCAGACTCATTTTACACTGAAATGATACTCATGTGATGAGACCCTGTAACTCCAGCTTTGGGCCTCACCTACAACTCTCTCATTAGGCCACGGGCAGGATTTCTGAACCTCTGCACTACGGACATTTGGGGCTAAATAATCCTTCATTATAGGGGAATTCCTGTGCATTGCAGGGTGTTTAGCAGCATCCCTGGCCTCTACCTACTACATGCCAGTAGCACACTTCCTCAGCCTTAATTCTTAATGATCAAAACTGTCTTGAGACATTGCCACAGGTCTCCTAGGAAGCAGCCTTCCTGGTTGAGAACCCACCACAGTCCCAGACCTACAAATTTGTAGTGAATGTGGAAGTAAAAAGAGAAGGCAGAATGGGGTAAAGTATTGTGGGTGTTTAAGTAAAAGGGGAGGTATTTACCTCTCTCACTGAAAAGGCACCCCCATTTCAGAATGCCCACAAATTTGACATTGTCTTGTTGCCTTTAAGTACCCAATCCATCAGCAACACTCAAAACTATATTTGCACAAGCTAGATGAAACCCTGGAGAGAAACACATTTGCTGAAACTTAAAATTTATGACAGACCACAACCCGGACAGGCATTGGGAAAGCCTGGGGGAGGGGCTCTGGCCCGGGACTGAGCTCTCCAGAGGCATCATCAGACAGCGCACACTGCACTGTACACAGCAGCACGTGCCCAAGTCACGTCGAAGTTGTGACTTGGAGCCTCACCCAAGCACAGACCTCCACATGGTTTGTCATGGCTCCATGTACAAGGCTACAGTCCTTTCTTTTTCCCCCGAAAAAATCTTTTCTGGCGAGGGCACACCTAGTAGACTTTTATTTTATAGTGGACAACACACCCACAAACTTGAGAGCATGAACTATCCAGTTGGTTGAAGGAATCCAGCAACGGTTGCCAGGCCCATGCCTCCCAGCCCCCGTGCTGAGGAGTGGCCAGGAGAGAACACAGGGCAGTTCCCTTTTGTTTTGCTGCCCAGGGAGAGCCTGAGCTGCAGGGATGAGTGGAGTATGGAGGAAATGGCACAGGCTCAGTGCTTAGGGCTCTGGACTCCTGTGGCTGAGAGGCTGATTCACAAGATCTATGGCTATGGTCCTGTAACTGCATTTTGGAATTCCTTTTCACACAGAAAACTGTAAGAAAAAGAGCTAATATTGATACTGTGTCAAACACTGTGTGGTATTTGAGTCAACAAAATAACCGTATTCCCCACCTACCACTCCATGGACACTTTAACAGGCAACAGGGAAGAAGGCTGGTCTTCTAGGAAAGAGAACGCGGGGGGTGGGGTTGGGGGACTACCTTCCTCCTCCCATAAACCAAATAGCCACACTCACACAAAAAACCTCTCGTGCCACACATTATCAATTTCTTTTCCTTGAGGAAGTACTATCACATAAAAGTAAATGCCATGTGTAAGTCATAATGCATCCTCTATTATTTTTCTTTTTTCTACAAGCTATCTAAAATAAAATAATATTTCAAATGCCCAGAAACAATAAACTGACCATCACATAGCCACTACTATTTAACAAGACTTAATGTCTTGGTATATTTGCTTTAGATGTTTTAATCTTAAAGATATAGAATGTTACAGGTAAAGCTAAAATTTTATCCACCTTGATTTGTTGGACCTGTTTATTCATTTTAGCAGCTACAAGGTTCCCCAAGGGGTGAATACACCACATGTATTAACCTAGTGTCTGGTAAAAGTCATGCGGATTGCAGCCAGCTCCTCCACCACACACTGTTATGACCATTCTCGTGTATGTTACCCAGGCTGCAAGTACCAAGAGTTTCTCTAACTTACAAATGGACTCACCGGATCATAAAGCATAGAAATGTTAAGCTTTACTCAATTACTAAATAGCTCTTCCCAATGGTTGTATCAATTCACCCCTACTCAATGGCTCTGCTAAAAGAAAAAAAGGTCACACTTTGCAACTCTTCATTTCATTTTTTGACTCTTCATCGTCTCATTGATGGATCGGTCTAATTCCAAACCAACCCCTCAGATTTTCTAAGACGGATCTCAAATGAGAAATACAGTCTCAAGGAAAGCACATTCCTTTTCAAGTGTAGCACTTTCACCAGGCCGCTACTTCTGACCAATCTCAGGGTTTTCCTGGGAATACATGAACTGGACACTCGAAAGTCTCACCTGTAACCAGCCCAGAGACCGCTCGCCTCTCGAGAAAAGCACACTACAACTCGTTGCAGCAGGCAGCGTGAAAAACTCCCCAGGAAGAATGACTGTGACCTGTTGTATATACATGGTGCTGCACTTCACGGACGGCCAAGAAGAAGAGAGTGGCTCCTGCTGCGTGAGCACTTAGGCCCAGGCCAGGCCAGGCAAGCCTTGCCAGCATCGCCAAGTCATCCTCAGAACAAAGTGTGACCCATTTTATAGATGGGGAAACTGGGGCTCAGAGTTATAAGTAACTTGCCCAAGATCACAAAGCTGGTGAGCCCCAGAGCCAAACACTAGAAAAGCAACTCATTCTACCTCCGGACCCAACACACTCACAAAGTGTTTCAAACACCAGCTATGCCACAGTGACAGTCCTTTACTACAAGTGTGTATCATTTTCCACAGGAAATGTATTTACTTGGCCCAATCTTCTCCATAACAAAACATTTAAAAAGTGTGTTTGCCTTACTGAGGTTTCCCCAGTAAATGCTGTACACGAGAAAAGCTCTGTTATCCTAGAATCAGCTGTTTCCACGTTTGGTTGAATAAAGTGAGGGAGTATTTTCAGCTGCTGAAAGCTTTGAGCTTGGCTTCTGAAATGTTGGGCAGGAAGACTTAGGTTTAAAATACAGATCAGTGGTTTCTTAACGCCTATGGCCTTAAAGTTCAGCATCCTTGCTGAGACAGACAGAAAGGAAGAGAGAAAGACAAAGAGAGAGGGGGGGCCATTTATCTCCTTCAAAAAAGAAGGCAAGCAGGTGACTTTGCTTAGGAGGCGCATTTCCAAAAGGCCCTGGTGATTTCCATAACTGTGGCCCAAAACTATCACCCTCAGAATCAATGGGAAGTGGTACCCGAGATGAATTCAAAAATACAAGGCTAGAGAGAAATTGTCTTTCTCCTGTGCTCCTGTGCAAACCTGTCACATTTAAGGTAACTAACTCGCAATCTAACAGAACGGTTAGATGCTGACAGAAGAGATAAAATTAAAGTAATTTAAAACATCAGCAAAACTTTCTTTTTTTCATAGAAGCTACTACAGATTCTGTCAAACAGTAACATCCCATGATCCAACTGGGCCCAGAGAATGAAATCTTTCTATTAGAATCAAATTCCTAGCAGACAGCCAGCACTTCTATGCTTTTTGTCAGTAAAAGGGAATGTGGGGACAGTGGAGTGCCAGAGGGGCCTTCAAGGTACACTGACTGCCTCTTCATTCTGGAAAAAAGAAAACTGGAACAAAGAGACGGACAATCTAAAAAAACTGTTCTGTTTTCCTAAATTCCCTGATTTGAATATTCATCTATACCTCTTCCACTGCTGACTTCTACACAGTGATTTAAAAAAATGAAATTCCTAGCCCTGGCTGGTGTGGCTCAGTGGACTGAGCATCAGCCTATGAACTGGAAGGTCGCCGACACGTGTGATTCCCAATCAGCGCAGGTCAGGGCACACACCCAGGCTGTGGGCCAGGTCCCCACTTGGGGATCTGCAAAAAGCAGCTGGTCAGCACTTCTCCCACACATCAATGTTAGTCTCCCTCTCTGTCTCCTTCCCTCCCCTCTCTCGAAAAATAAATAAATAAATGAAATCTTAAAAAAATAAAAATATCTTTATAAAAAAATTCCTAGTCAGATTCATTAATTAAGCTTTGGTAAATAACGTAACTTATTTCACAAACAGAATCCTAACCCAACCCAGTTACGATGATGATTGCCTCTATTATGGCCAACATTTCAATAGAACTTTACAGTTTATACAGCATTTTTGGAGATTTTTATATAATCATATGATGCTCAAAACTGGAAGGTAAAAATCATTTTTGCCTCTTTACAACAGAAAACCTAGCATCAGCAAAGTGTATTGTGCATAAAAATTATTTGTATGTATTCCCAACAAAAGGCAGAAAACAATGATATTTCTACAAGAGCATATACATACTTTTGTTCTAAAATGATGGGAACAATCATGCTGGGCATTTTTAATTCATGTTTCCTTGCTTGGATGATTTTAAATCATAGTATTGTATTTTAATTAACTAAGACAATATGCATCATCATTGCTTACTCCCTCATTTAAAAAGATACTTGAAATATTTTCAGAATTCCATATTTAAGTGTTTTACCTTAAAGCCCTAAAACACAGATATCTGGAATAAACCTAACTCTTTCACGATGGCTCTTAAATATCTCTCAAATACCAATATTCCAATTTCCTCTACTAGAAATAATATTAATGTATGTATGAAAGAGCAATAAAAATGTACATGTCCACAAAAATAACATTTATATTTCAGTTCACAGCAGCTTTATTTACAACCCAAGATGTCCATGAACAGGCGGGGGAGATAAGAAATTTGAGGTAGCAACATACAATGAAATAGGACACAGCAAGAAGAGAACAAAGTGTTGTTATGTGTGCAAATACACAGGCAAATCTCAGACACGCTGAGAAGAAAATTCAGGCACAATAAAGTGCATATCATATGGGTCCGTTTATAGAAGACTGAGAACAGACTGAACTTGTCGGTGGTCACAGAAATTAAAAGAGTAGTTACCTCCAGGTGAGGACGGCTGGTAGGTAAGGTGGGTGTGTGAGGATCTGTGTGAGGATCTGTGTGAGGTGCTGGAGACATTCTCTTAGTTCACCTAAGAGAACGGGGTGTTATGTGGATATCAACACATGCTCACCGAGCTGACCAGGGAAGGAGAGTGCACTTTATGCACAACTATGCCCACTTTCACAAAACAGAAACAGTACTCCTTTGGTGGCCTGGACAGGGTGACAAGTCTGTGCTCAGTGAAGGGATACACTAGAAAAAGTTAGAAAGAGCTATGAACATTCAAATCACCTCTTTGATCAACATACATCACAATCTATACAAAAACTAATAAATAGGTACATCTGTGTTTTTATTCAATAACATGTCTAAGTGATAGTCTTTCTGCTAACTAGTATTTTGATCATTAAAAGTCAAAAGAAAAGGTAGAATAAAAGTTTTATTCAATCATCACTGATCTACTAGAAACCTAGGTTACTTTCTGTGTAACTTAACAAAGCCTTTCCCATATGGTTATTTGCTTCTTACAATAACCCTAGGAATATTACTACTAACTACATTTTCCTAGGAGAAAAGAGTTAAGGCTCAAATAAGTGAATGAGAAGTACAATAGGTCTCTTGCAAGGTGCACAGAGACTTTAGAATTAATCTGTGGAGTTCAAACCTTACTCTGGACACTTATAAGCCACTTATTCTTGAATAAGTCACTTCTCCAAACCAGAGGTAAGCAAACTACAGGTCATTACCCAAGAAGAGCCTCCCTCATTCATTACGTACTGTCTCACGGCTACTTTTCTGCTACAACAGCAGAAGTAACTACCTGCAGCCAAAACCAGGGGGCCACAAAAGCTAAAATATTCACCACTGGCCCTTTCCAGGAAAGGTTAGCAATCCCTGCTCTAAGCCTCATGGGCACATCTAAGAAGTTGTTGAGAAAGGCGCTTAAGCAGAAGGTCTGTGCCTGGTGAAGCTCAATCAACACTGATGACAACAAGAAGTGGCACAGGAGCAGGAGGGTGGGGGTCTTGGTGGCAGGAGGGGCAGTGAAGAAGGAGAGACCCACAGAAACATTTAAGGGACATAGTCAAGAAGAGGCCCCAAGGCTTCAGAGCATACCATGGACAACTTTGGGATGTTCATGAATAAATGCACTGGAGTATCTCCTGGTATAGCCAGCCCTGGCTGGTGTGGCTCAGTGGACTGGGTGCCAGCCTGTGAACCAAAGGGTTGCTGGTTGGATTCCCAGTCTAGGCACTTGCCTGGGTTGTAAGCCAGGTCCCCAGTAGGGGGCACATGAGAGGGAACCACACATTCATGTTTCTCTCCCCTTCTTTCTCCCTTCCTTCCCCTCTAAAAATAAATTTTAAAAAAATCTACTAGTATAATTTGAAAAGTGTGCAGTTCGATTTGACCACCAAAACCTTCAAAATCAAAGTCACGGGAGAAAAATTTAATAGAAAAAGAAACTGGAAAGCAAAAGTATTCATTCTGGGTTTTGACTTTTTTTTAATTGTATGCCCAAAATACTGAAACATAATTTGTCATAAAGGTCTGCTCTTGGACTGACCTCAAGATGTTATTTTTCTTCTGTCCTTCTCACAAAAGAGGACCTAGGGATTTGTGTAATGACACCCTAAGTCAAAATAGAAAATAAATTCTGAATTCCACACTTACACTTTAAAGAAGTGGGAAGTATCATGTAGAGAGATCTGGGCATACTCATCACATGACACAGGCCATCACACACACAGCATCATCGATATGGAGCCACGATGGATGGACCAATTACAGATATCTCAGAGCAAAAGTAAAATTAGCAGCAAGAAATGCCATAGTGACTAGCAAGTGAAATTCCATCCGCCTCACAGGCTGCAGAGCAAGGAGGAAAGCCATAGAGACCAGATTTGTTTCACCAAAAAAGTTCCTAGAGGTGACTGACCAAAAAGTCAGAAATCCCATATTCTGCTGAAATCTTTAATAAAAAGAGAGAGAAAACCACAGATTTCTGAGCAAGTCATCAGCTAGGACTTTGTTAGAAATGTGCATGTTGAGGCTATTTCAGGTACAAAAACCCACACCCAAAGGAATTCAAAATAGTAAGAGATCTAGAGAAGCTAGCCCTACAAACCTCAAAAACTGTAAAAAACTGTATTTGACCTTGATTCTGGGTTGTTTGCCTTACTTGTGCATACTCAAACAAAAAGAACATCACTTTACAAATAATTTTGTTACAAATTAACCTCAGGGTAATTCTATAAGCCAAACGTGTTCGATTTGACCACCAAAACCTTCAAAATCAAAGTCACGGGAGAAAAATTTAATAGAAAAAGAAAGCCAGGTGGGGGAGCATGAACACTGCAAATAATGGGCCCAGGAGGGATGTCCCAGCAGGTCCTGGGAGGAAGGAAAGCCAGGGTGCTGTGGCAGACACACAGGAAGTCAAGTCAACGAGATGAGCAGGGCCAAGGTTGCAGAGGGCCTTTCTTCTAGGGCTTAGGGATTTTGAAACAGATTCTGAAAGAGGTATAGAATCACCAGAGAGTTGTGACAACAGAGATGACATAAGAGATACTTTATACTCTGATCTTGGGGCTCTTCCACTGCGAGATTAGACAGAACACAATCCATTGCACAGAGGTTTTAGGGCAGTGACATAAAACAGCTAACATTTGAAATGCCCAGTCCACAGCCGAGCACAAAGCCAGGTCTCAAGACATGCCCTCTCTTTTCTTTGCACTTCACTGGCTATGGAAGAATTCAGGGGGCAGGGGAAAGAGGCTTAAGTAAACAGGAGACCTTAAGCACAGGTCCTGCTTGTTAAACCACATCTACAGGACAGTCACAGAGGAAAGAAACCACACCAGCTTCTGGTGCTCTAAGGTTGCCTGGAGAGCCGTGCTTATTAACCCAGCAAGGTCCCAAGGGCTCAGACTCCCAAGGAAGCAAGAGCACAGCCTCGGACTTGACAATCTCTAGGATCCAGGCTCAGGCAAAGAACTCCCGACTGGGCTTCCTGCACCTTATAAAGGATCAGAAGTATTTGTTTGTCCCCAACAGCTCAATTTTGAGTTGCTTAAGTGATGGCCTATATCCTCTAGCTCTGTAACTCGATCCCCAAACTAGCATAGGATGGGTACTCAAGGAATCGCTAAGGAAAGAAGGGAGACAGACCTGAAAGATGTACAGAGGGACGAAGAAGAGGTACAGAGTGAGGAATCCAGTTTGTCAGTCAGACCGACCTGCCCCAAGGCCTCGCTTGCCACTTACTAAAATGTGTGACCTTGAGCACTTGGTATTACTTTTCTGGGCCTCAATTACCCTAAATTCAGTATGAAAAAAGAAAGAGTTATGAAAGGATCAAATGAATAATTGATGGAAAGAGCTTAGTGTATGGCTCAAAAATAGCATTTAATAATAGCCTGGTTGGTGTGGCTCAGTGGATTGAGTACCAACCAGCCTGCAAACCAAATGGTGGCTGGTTTCATTCCCAGACAGGGCACATGAATGTGTTGCACCTCAGGTTCCCAGTAGGGGGCACGCAAGAGGCAACCACACATTGATGTTTCTCTCCCTCTCTCTCTCTCTCTAAAAATAAATAAGTAAAATCATTTAAAAACTTAGTTTAAAAAGCATGTAGTTATTAAAGTTATTATTATTAAACAAAAATGAGAAATGGGGAAAGACTCACAGACTGCTAGTCCTGAACTGCACCAACATCAGCCCCACCATATATGCACAGCCTCTTAACTTGCCAGCCACCTGCACGGAGCCCCTCCCCTTAGCTTTTGCTTCCATCAATTAACTGTTTAACCATTCTCACTCTAGGCAACAAAGTCAGCTCAACGGGGGTCGTTGGCATGTCCCCACACCCAGTCGCTCCTTGGCAGTGGAGGAGGGCTGCAGGGTGTGGGAAGCAGGAGGTAAGAGAGATGCCAGCCACCCAACAGGGCACCATCAAAGCCTGCTGCTGCTGAATCACAGTGACAAGAAAATTTCTGGAGCTAGGAAGCCATCTGCTACTGCTCCCCAGTCAACAAGAACCCTTGACTCTCCTGTCAAACCTTTCTCTGAACCTAGGCCCAATCACTCTCATGTCTCTCTTCCCTACAAACACAGTCTCTGCCAGTATAAAAGACCAACCAGTTCCAGAAGGGAAAACCTCTGCATAATTGTCATTTTTACAGAAAGGAGCTATGTGTCTCCCCAACCTCCCAGGTAGATATTCCTCCCTTTTCCTGCCGATCTTCAACTATAGGCACAGACCCACACCCATTTGGGCAGTGGTCTCAGAAGCATTCTAGTTCCTGATCAACATCACCTTCTGCTCCTTTAGTGTGGGCAAAATGAAGAGCTTTTCTCCACGTTGTGTCAGAACTGGGTGGGAAAAGTACAGGTGTTTAATAGGCAACACAGAGTAACACAATGATACCTGGGGAAAGCAATCAGAGGTAGTGTCCCTAAATAGTGGTCACATCAAAACCAGCCTCTTCCTGGATGCAGTGGGAACAACATTTGCATGAATTAATCTCACCACATACAAGAAGGCACAGAGGAGCTGCCTGGTTCTTTTATAAAACTGTCACAGGGGACCTTTCCAATATCCTCACATTGGCTGTTCAAAGAAGTTAAAGATTACGCCTACAAACAAAACAGAGCCCCATGACTAGCAAAGGAAGACTGTATCAGCACTGACTTACCTCTGCAGACTTGTTACGGCAACAGCCTAGAGGATGATAATTAGATGTTGGGACCTTTGAAAAACTGCTGAACTTGGGCATCTCACAGAACGGCACAGATGAAGCCCAGCAAGCAGTACAGCATCCCTGGCCTCCTGTGGCTGCCTGGGCTACATGAACATCAGAGGAAATACATTTTATCCCGGGACACCGGGCTCGGAAATCTGGCTCCACTGGCAGAAAAGGAGGAGAACTGAGTCAATGAAAAGGTAAGTGGGCTCTGCCATGTCCTTGTCATGGGAGCAGCTCGCTGCCCCCTGCCCAGTGAGCATAGGGGTGCCCAGGTTCAAAATAGGATGATTTTATTATGATCGTGTATGAGACCACCCATACTGAAACAGCAACACCAGCCCTACTCCACACCTGAGAATAATATTCAAGGGACCATGTACAGACCTTACAAACTTGGGCACCAGGTCAAGATTGTCTGAGTTCAAGTCTTAGATTCACTACTTACTAGACATGTGTTTTGGACTGAGGCCTCTAGCACTCAGGTTCCTCAGAAAGAAAATGGAAAAAACAATAGTGTTTATCTCCTTGGGACTTTTTAGAGAATTAAATGAGATGATTGAACAATGTAGCTCTCTAACTGAGAGGTACTATTTTTGTTACTATCAGTATTGTGGTGGTTAAATAGACAGAGTTGAGACTACATGCTGAATGACAGCATCCTAATTTGCACTGTCCTGCCCCACAAATACACTGGCCATCTACACAAAGCAACTCCCCAGTGTGCCTCTAGACAAAGAACACCATCGCTGTCACTGTTTAGCAAAAATGGCCCGGGTCTCTGGACACCCAGACACTGCCAAATGCTTGAGCATGAAGACCCAGAGGGAGCAAAGCGGGAAATAGTCTCAGAGCAAGTGAACAAGGGAATGAGTGAGTGTGCCCATGTGACAGTGGCATGCTAACGCAGATGGTCCTTCTAAGACACCTAAATTTCACCACGGACTTTCCACAGAACCATTTAAATAGCCGTGTAAACAGGAACACTGTGAAACAATCTCAAAAGAATGAGAAAACAGACACTCCACATTACAAGGAGATGGACCCTGTGGACCCCCTGCCTTCTTCTCAGTGTACTTTGAATCTGTGGGCCCCTCTCAATTTCCAGAGCACAGATGTTGAAGTGAAAACCTTAAAATGCCTGGGTTATTGAACACTCTGGGTGGCTGGTGAACCAGGTTTAAAAAGAGCATGGCAGCCAGAGGATTATAGCTACAAGGTGAAAAATTAAGGGTGGAAACAAATTCAGTTCACCATGCACAGTTGAACTTGATAGTTCATTAGAGAAAGATCAAGTGACGAGTAAATGACTCTGGGTTCCTAATCCCCCTGGGATTTGCCTTAATTCTCCCAGAAACCCTGAAATGCTCGGCTCAGCTGCTGTACTCACAAATAGGCAGCATTAGAAGGTTCAGAACCTCCACACCCAGGAACCAGGGGTCAGAGAAAGCAGTTTTCACTTATCAATTTCTCAGACAAAGAGGGTCACCTTTAGAGATTATTGTCACCAGACCAAGTCCCTATGTACTGTGATAATAGAATACATTTGTCTTCTAGAGTATTGAATAAAATTTGGGTGAATAAATAAAGGGATGAAATGACAAAATAGGTTTTAATTAATTAGGAAGCAGGATGAATCCTACCACCCCAGGTAACATTTACTGAACATTCCCGATGACAGGTGCTAAAGAATATTATAGGGACTGTTTGAATTTGTTCTCATAATAATTCCCATGTGGTAGATAATTTTACTATCACTGCTTTACAAAGAGAAAAGCTGGGGATTCGAAGAAACTGTATAATTTGCCTAAAGCTAATTTAGGAGAAGGTAGGCCTCAGATTTGAATCCAGGGTTCTGGTTCAACCACCAGTCTTTACCCAGCATGAACCTAACCCAGAGCAACTTGCTCAGAGTTGGTACTGATAACTGAATTCTGCTGAACACATAAGCAAGCTCTGAGGTTCATAGGTAATTCTTTTAACTTCCTAAACTTCTTACCTTCTAGTAAAAGTGAAAAAAAAGGTGAACTGCACATTCACCACACAGGCAAAGCTGGCCTTTCCTTTAACCAGTTTAAATAACATGTTCTAAATTTTATGACAACCTAGGAAAATAACTGCACCTTCCAAGGTGTGGAAAGAGAAGGAGGGATCAGTGAGTCCTGTCTTAGGAACCCAGAGTCATCTTGCCCAAGGAAACACAGGGAACCCTGGGCCCCACAATTAAAAGCTGGGATGGAGTACCCTGTACAGCAAACACGCAGAGGAGGCAGAGGCAACACGGAGGCACCCTTCAGCCATCACAAATTTGTGCCTTGTAGACACTCGCCACTCCCTGAAGAGGAACACCCCAAAGAGCCAAAGGAGGCCAGAAATGAAGTCTGTGTTACTGGGAACTGCAGCTAAACACACACTCTTGATTTGTTCCCAGGTTTAGCCAATCAATTCCCACTACAATTTTTTCCTATATATTATCAAGAAAATGTTCCAACACACAACAAAGTTGAAGAAATTTTGTAGTCAACACCTGTATGCTCACCACCTAAATGCTATCACATAGCCGAGGCAGGCCTACCGGTGAATTGACCCTCACTAAAGTAGAAGGGTGAAAAAAGGTGACTCCACAGCACCAGTCCATTGTCAACCTGTCCTCAAAGCAGTGTCAAGTCCTCGCCTGCGCGCTGGCCCTGAGCACTGGCAATGCAAGGAAACCAGCTCCTTTCATTAGGCAGTTGCTGAATCTGTGCCATAAATTCCAGGCGATCACACTGTCTCATCAATCTCCCCTCAGCAAAAGGCACCAGGTCTTATATTTATACCCACAGATTTTACTGATTGCTAAAACTTGAGGGGAGTTCGGGGGTCTTCAACAAAAATCTAATCTTTTATTTTACACTTGAGGCAAGTGAGACCCCAAGAGGCTAAATGCCATGCCCAGAATCACATGTCAGGAGGGAACGTAGAATCTTCCAATAAACCACCTTCAGTCTTCCCAGAAACATTGTTCGGGCAGATTACAGACAGAAACTAAGAAAACAGGAGGGGAATCTCTTGAAACAGATGCTTACAAGCAGGCCTAGAAAACAAAGTCCAGATAAGTAAAAGGTAACGATATCCTGCCATTCTGTAAGTGTGGGAAACACCCACATTACCCTTTAACACTAATTATGATTCCTTGGCCAAAGTTCCAGGGACACCATTATTCTAGGTGACAATATCAAAAACTTTCAATACATGATGCTACGACTTCGAAGTATAGAACTTTTACCACTTTCGCCTCTGCTTGTACCATATCATAATTCAATCCCTGTAAGGTGTTTTCAATCTAATTTCACAATTCACAATGCACATCTAAAACAGCAGTGCACCCCACCACACACGGCAGAAAATTTAAATAGCACCACAGAACCCACGGGTATCCACACACTGACCGCCCTCCTGCAGCCACGACTGCGGAGGGGTGCCCGGCGACGAAGGGCCACACACTGATTGAGTATGCCAGCAACATGCTCCCTGTCCCATCCCTCATTAACACCACTCTGGGCCTCCCGGCAAGTCTTGTGAAAACCACTGTGACTGCTCTGGTTTCACCTGGAGCTGAAAATTACTTTGCCAATAGCGTAGAATAATACTTTCCACATAAACAACAATAATGATAAGCCTCTTTGGTGGCCCCTGTGTCATTTTCTTTCATGTGGCACATTTCTCCAAAGCTTTGAAGGCAAAGGACAGGACTCCACTAACAGACAAGACAATAAAAGGAAGACAGCATTTTTCTGCCCTCCAGGACCTCCACCTACAATGACATCTTTGATCTAAGTGTTCCTGGGATTTTGTTTTCAGCCACCCGTTTAAAAAAAGCCTCTAGGAACAATGTCTGTGCTGACTTTTTTTTTTAATTTTGTCATTACTGATTTGAGAAGGCATTGATTTGTTGTTGTACTTATTCATTCATTCATTGGTTGTTTCTCATATGTACCCTGATCAAGGATCAAACCCACAACCCTGGTGCATCACGACAATGCTCTAACCAACTGAGCTACCCCGCCAGGGCCCTTTCTGATTCTAGGCCTAAAAATAAGCTACTCAGATAGAAACTCTGGAAAACAACAACTACAGCAAACAATCTGCCTCCAACACCTCATGTCACTGAAAATACCATAACAAAAGCTTGTTTTCTTCCTATAAGATTATCTCAATATGACCATACATATTTTTTAAACTGGCAATTAAAACACACACACACACACACACACACACACACACACTGATATACTTAACAATTTGGATGAATCACCAGAAAATCAGACTGAATGAAAAAAGCCAATTCCAAAAGATTGTACGATTCCATTCATGTAACATTTTTAAGTGACAAAATTTTATTTTCCAATTTTATCCATCTATTTTTAGAGAGAGGGGAAGGGAAGGAGAAAGAGAGAAACATCAATGTGCAGTTATCTCTCGTATGCCCCCCACCACCCCTACCCCAGGGACCCGGCCCACAACCCAGGCATGTGCCCTGACAGGGAATCGAACCAGCAACCCCTTGGATTGCAGGCCCATGCTCAATGCACTGAGCCACACAAGCCAGGGCTATTCTCGAAATTCATATAAATATAATCTTACATGTGTCCCTTTGTTTGTCTTCCTTTAAAAGGTTTAATATATTCCATTATATGTATATATGATGTTTTGTTTATCCATGCCATCAATGGAAGCATGGGTTGCTTCTACCTGGTGGCTACTATAAATAGTTCTACGAATATGGGTGCACAAAACTCTCTTAAACTTTCAATTCTTTTGGGTATATACTTAGAAGTAAGATTGCTAGATCATACAGTAGTTCTATTCCAGTTTTTTAAGGAACTGCCATACTGTTTTCTATAGGGGCTGCATCACCTCATATTCCCACCTATAGTGCCCAGGGTTCCACGTCCCCACATCCTCACCAGCACCTTTTACTTTCTGGATTTTTTGATAGAAGCCATCCTAATGGGTGAGAGGTGGTATCTTGTGGTTTTGATTTAAATGACAAAATTTTAGAAATGCAGTAAAGATTAGTGGTTGTCTGCCATGGGGATTAAGGACAGAGGTAAGAAAAAGGGAGGGACATGGGTGATGTTTTAACAGGTCCTTGTGGTGTTGGAACTAACTGTTCAGTCTCTTGACTATGGTGGGAAAGATGGGTGATAAAACTATAGAATTTAATATATCCACATGCGGGCATGTGCACACACACAAGTATAAGGAAATTGGGAAAATGTGAATCTGAGTAAATAGGTGGACTGTATCAATGTCAATATACTGGTTGTATAATATTACACTATACATCAGTAAAACGTTACCACTGAAGGAGTTCCCCAATTAACCAGGAACAGTACACAACTACATGTAAAGCACTGATTAATGCAAAAGTTCTAATTTTAAAATATGAGCTACACTTCTATATGCTGTGGAAAAAAGCTGTCTCCCCCCGCCCCAACCAATGGCATGGAAGAAATCATCTAGGAATCCGTGATCACTGGAAGGAAGAGCTCAATCATCAGCAAGATGAAATATGACACTTGGGGGACACTGACATTTAGGGAAAGGATTTCCTCTCCGCCTCACACTCTACGAGAAACTGCCTCGATTTCACATCCTCGCTTGAGGCAGAGCTCTTCACTGTGCAATGTGCAGAGAATGTTTCCTTTTCTGTATTTCAACATCTTCGGTAACATGACTAAAAGAAAAAATCACACAAGATTTTATGCATTAATGTTCAAATTGGAGTTTCTCAGTGTTTTTCCAGAGTTTCCTAAATTTTAAAAGGAAATGATAGTTAATAAATAATGTGACCTAGTGATCAAAATTGAGGATACAAGAGAAGAGCAGTTCCTGGGTGCAGTTCATAGTTCTACAACTATTTAATATGCTTCTCATTTACCAGCCTTTCTGTTCTTAAATTTTCATATTAAAAAAAAAAGAAATCGAGAATCTTGACCAGCACAATAACTGACAAGCCAAACTCATCAGGGCCTAGCAGCCACAACTCTGGGCTGCCTCCCAAGGCCTCGAGCAAGAACTGTGCTTCTGTCCAGTGTGCACAGGCTCCCTTATGACTTTGTCTGAACAAGCCTTTTCATACCTAAAGCAAAGAGGTAACGGGGAACAGAGTATGGGGATAGGTAAGACTTCACTTGATGATAATTCTGATTTTCCCATAATGTGACATTCTATGACTTTAGGTAAAGGGTAATTTAAAATCAGACCTAAGTTTGCATCTCAGCTCTCTGATGTAGTAACATAGAGACATAAGCTATGTAATAATCATCCCTGGAACTCAATTTTCTCATTCCTATGAATTTTATGGATTATTACAATGAGAAAATCCTCTGAAGGTCTTAAACAATGCCTGGCACGTAGGTATTTAATGAATTATCAAAAGTATAAATAATAAAAAAGATTCTGATAATAAAGAACCCAAGCATCTTTAAATATTTAAAAAATATTAGTATTAAAATACATTTAAAACAGAATTTTTTAAATAGATTACTTTTTTTCTTAAGGTTTCATTTATTTATTCTTAGAGAGAGGTGGAAGGGGGAAGAAAGAGAGGGAGAGAAACATCAGTGTGTGGTTGCCTCTCCCATGCCCCCAGCCGGGGACCTGGACTGCAGCCCAGGCCTGTGTCCTGACTGGGAAAGCGCTGACCTTTCACTTTGTGGGATGATGTCCAACCAACTGAGCCACGCCCGTCATTGAGATTATCATTCTTTTTGTTTTTCCCTAGATTAGCTGTTATTCCACTTAAAGTTTTTTTAAAAATAATCTCTAAAACAGTCATAGAGATACAACCATAAAAGTATAAACTTTCATTCAAGAACTTTTTGACCCCATCTTCTAATTTTTTCATTGCAACTGCATATGCAAATCATTGGGTGAGATATTTGCTAAATGAGGAAACGATTCATTTACCTCTTCCAAAAAAAAGTGAAATACCAAATATCCTAGGCAATGATTTAAAAAGAAGTCTTCTGCACTGTATTCAGAAAATAATCAACACATTAAAGATCCTTGGTTTACTTCCATAAGGATATAATGTTTTTATTATAAACACTGTATTGATTATAGGTTTGTTTTTTACACTGTGTCAAATCTGTACTCCTTTTTAAGAATAAAATTGCCTGTAGAGCACTGTTAAAGAATATCCTCTTAAAAGAAATAAAAGCAGTTGGTAATGTTATTAATAAAAATAGGCTGACATACATTCACTCATAAAACCATCTCCCCCTATCACTTTCTGATGTAGCTGCTGATTGCAGTGTGCCATCTATTGTTGCAAAATGAGCTTCTGTGTTTCTAGTTTTCCTCCTCAGTCCTGTAGGAAAGCAAAGCATCCTACTGTCTTTCTGAAGATAATGAGTATTTATTTCCCTTCCTGCTTTCTTGGCACTTCTAACACCTGAAGTACAAATGGATCGCACAGAAAATGACCTTTAAAAATGTATTACGGCCCATTTAAAGCATGTACCATTTAATTCAGTGGAGATTTTGCTCCCCAAGGTATGTGGCAATATCTGGAGAAATTCAGTGGTCAAGACTGAGGTGTGTATGCTAATGGCTTCTAGTGGGTGAGGTCAGGGATGCTGCCAAAGGTACTATAATGCACAGAACAGGACAGTCCCCCACAGCAAAGAATCATTCAGCCCAATGTCCAAAGTGCTGAGGTTGAAGACAGCTGGGTTTAACTAAAACCAGTATCATTTCTTCTAATGAAAAAAGAAAGCCCTGTCTGATTGTAGACAAAGTAAAACCAATTTCAGAAACCCAACATTCAACTGCAATATAGTAATTAAAAGTGTATAAAATGTTAGGAACTACCTCAGTCTTCCCAAGACTGGTTATGAAATGCACCACCAATTAGAAACTTGTGATGCAACCACTCAAAGAAAAATTAAAGCAATGTTGGCTAACTAGTCTCACAGCTTTACAACATGTAAGACTTCAATCTGTATTTGTGACTGCTCCCCAGGCTGACTCTCAGAACCCCTGAAATAGAATTAGCCAGCCATACTCAGGAATTACTGCTGTCAGTATGGTGTGGTGGGGTACAAGTATTACCAGTTGTCCATCTCCCCTCTCCCATTTATAGCAGACATCATTAACCAAAGTCACACCCTTCCTCTTGTGGAGCTCTAGTCCACGGAATTGACATGGGCGATGTTGCCTATCTGGCCTTTGTGATGGCGTATCATTCCAGGAGGGGTGGCTTCAAGTCTTGCCTTAGCCGCTGGAGGGCTGTATAGATTTAAGCAAGTCACTTAAGCTCTCTGGTCTATTTCCTTCTGTTATACAACACACACTAGGAGATCTTCAAAGGGTCTAAGTCCAAACAAGATGTTGCACTATGAGATTTCTGGAGTAAGGAGGTATTTGTACTTCGACTGCAAAACTCCCAAATGCTAAATGTATGAAGCTATGTGAAGGGAGTGAAAAAGAAAAATTAGACACACACAGGAATGTAACAGTAGGGTGGAAATCGACCAGAAAAATAAGTGGCCAACAAAAAAGGGGATGGGGGAGTTATCTTTAAAACTAAAGGAACAGCATGCAATAGTATAAAAAAGGCTCTGGAATTCGATTTGTTACACCTCAATATAAGTACCAGCACCCTAGAGCAGTACTGCACCTGTGTTTTAAGATAAATGAGTTAACCTCTCTCTGAGGTTCAGCGTCCTAATATACCTGCCTAACCCTCCTCATAGGACTTTCTCTAGATTAATTACTAAGTCTTCATGGGGCCCCCAAGAACAGCATGACTGAGTAATTTATAGACTACCCACATTACAAAATATCACAGAGCTGCAAAGTAAATGAGTTACACATGCTGGTAACAATCTACAGTGCTGCTCAAAGAGTACATGCACAGAAGCTAGTTGCACAGGGGTGTGAACACCAAAACCCGTTTTTGTAAGCAGTAGGAGAATGAACCAAAGATACGTGAATGCATGTGTGTACATGCAACGGGAAAAACATGTGGAAGGACACCCCAAAATGTTTAGCACTGAGGTAGGGCGGGAAAGCAGGAGTGAAAAAAAGGAGAATGAAACTGTGGGTTAGACTGAGGGCTTTGTTTCAGCATAACTTGCTGTTTTGGCTTTTTATTCTGCAGCTTAAAAGACAAATCTTATCACTTTAAAATACATTCAAATATACTTGGTCTTAGAAAGCAGACTAGAAACTGCCAGGGAGGGAGTGGAGGGAGTCGGCAAAGGGGAGTGACTGCTAATGAGTCTGGGTCTATATGTGAGATGCTGAGAAAGTTCTGGCTTCAGGGGTGTCCAACCTGTGGTCCTTAGGCCACGGCAGCTCAGGATGGCTATGAATGAGGCCCAACACAAAAGTTGTAAATTTACTTAAAACATTATGAGGTTTTTTTTGTGATTATGTGTTATAATGTATTTAATGTGTGGCCCAAAACAACTCTTCTTCAAGTGTGGTGCAGAGACGCCGAAAGGTTGGACATCCCCGCACACAGAGAGTGGTACTGGCTGCATCATATTGTGAAATGTAGTAAGTGCCATTGAACTATACAATTTAAAATGGTTAAGATGTTAAATTTTATGTTATATGTATTTTACATCTTTAAAAATTCTTGGCCTTGATGTGCTGTGTGAGTGGAAGAGACGAGACAACCGTGGCGAGCAGCCCACCAGCAGCCAGTGGAGCAATGCAGACCCTGGTGGCAGAAACGGGGAAGGTGCCTGAGGGCGGGCTCTTCTGAGGGGAGGCAGAGGTGGGAACCGAGGTATACCCAGGGAGACAGAGACATTGGCTTCTCCCTAACTCAAGGGAAACCCAACCACAGGTTTCACACTGACCTGATATCCAGCAGTTGTCTCACCCCAAGCTTCCCTGGCTTTATGTCTGTCAACCTCCACAGTCCCCAGAACCCCCAGCAAGACAGCGTTCAAGAAACCTGAAGCTTTCGATCTCAGCAAGCTTCCTAGCACGATGCCAGAAGCACTATTCAAACCAAGAACATGGAAAATAAAAGAAATTATAATAATTACACATTTTATTTTTAAAAGGTCTACCCTATGATATTACTTTTTATCCCTATATAAAAATTACAGGATTATAAGTGTACTTGACACAAAGTTTTTAGAGCTATTGCAAGTCTTTCTTCAAACTGAGTTTTGAAGTTTTATGTGGAAGACCAAAATACAGAAAAGTGAAATTTGTAAGCCTCTAAGGAACCACAGAATTCTAGGACACACTTTGAAAACCAACAGACCTGGGCAAGAATCTTGCTGTTTTAGAAGAGGGCTGAGAGCCTCTAAGTGGACGCCCTGACAGAGAAGAGCAGATTAATTACATAAGATTGAAGGTGTAAATTGCCACAGGTTGATCTCAAAACCCGTGGTTCTCAGAGAATCACTTGGGGAAGATTCCAACAGGAAAAAAAGGGCAGGCAGAGACACACTATGAGAGTCCAACTGTCCAGCTGAGAACACTTTATGTTCTCCTGGTGTCCCTTGTTCTCCCAGGTGCTCATGGAGTAAGGTCAGCAACTACAAGGACAGAGAGCTGAGCAATCAGTTTAGGCCCCTAAAAACAGATCTAGGCACAGAATAGACAGACATGACAACTGTTGAGTAACTATGCTCCTTCCAGTGCAACTAAAATAAGGGGAAAAAAAATCACAGCCATCTCCAAAGACTTCAGACCTCTGTAAACCAGTATCTCCCCAGCTTCACTAAAAAAATTAATGCAAATATTTAACTCACACACCCAAAAAACCTGAAAAGGATGGAATTTTTTATCTTAAATTCAAAACTGCAACATGTGGACAGAGCTACAGCTTTCTTGGGAAACCAGAAATATAAAGTATCCCTCTCTGAGGCACTGTCCAAGTTCTCTTCCTCTCCACACCCCATGTCACAGATCGTCAGGAAGCGGGCTCTCCAGGGAGCGGCACCTGATACTTGGCGCCGGCCTCTGTGCAGCCCTGCCCACGCAGACAGCTTACATTACAGGAAAAGACCCGTCTGTCTTACCGATGTCCGTCCACTAGAACAACTCTTCATAAGCCTGCGAATTGCACTAGTATGGTCTTCCTAACAGGGCAAGTTAAAAAAAAAAAAGATGTGGGGGGTGTGTGTGTGTGTGTGTGTGTGTGCGTGCGCGCGCGCGTGTATTCAAGATGCACAGACCTTAAAGGAAAAAAAGAAATCTCAGTGTTTTACAATGCAGTATAGGGTTGGGGAAGGGAAAAAATGTATTACTAGAGGGAACACAGAAATGTCTTATACACCTCCCTCAGTAACTTCTCGAACACACAAATTGAGAGAGGTGAAATCGGACCTATTTCATGGAAGGAAAAAAAAATGAAACAAACCCACCTCAAAATGGCTTAAAAAAGACAAAACTGAGAGGCAAACGGGATTACCAGCTCACCTAACTGAAATGATCAGGGTATACCTTGTGTATACAGACAATACTGCTAAATACACTCTCAAAGTCTATCATCACAATGCACTCTCTCTCTTCCTGCCAATGCACTTCTGCTTCGCAGGGCTGGCCTCACTCTCCAGCAGGGCTTCCTCTCTAGGGAGCTCCTTCCATGAGGAGCTCCTGGCTTATGGTCCAGAAATCACAGAAACTGCAGCACACAAAGGGCTCCTGCTCATGGCAATTTGATGAGAAGTGTGGAACTGAGACCCTGAATGCCCTGGCCTGGGTCACCTACCCACTCCTAGAGCCCAAAAAGAAAAAAAAGGCTCACCCAGAATGCATCAACTTTGAGAAAAAGAAGGAGGACACAGCAATTTCTCCAAAGCCTCTTTATGTCTGAGCTTTCCTGACACCCCTACATTAGTTACCAAATGCTGTGTAACAAAATCTCCCAAAACTCAGTAGCTTCAAACACCAATAAACTTTTATGACCTGCCACAGTCTCCATAAGGTCGGTATTTAGCAATGTCTTGGCTGGCTGATTCTGGCTCCGGGTTTCTAATGAAGTTGCAACCAAGCTGTCAGCTGGGCCCACAAACTGGACCATCTATTTCCAAAGTGGCTCACTCATGTGGCTGCAAAAACAGTGCTGGTTGCTGGGGAGTATCACTTATTCCCTAGTGTCCCCTTATAGGGTGATCAGCTTGTTCCAAAGCAAACAATCAGTGGACAAAAGCAGAAGCCACATGTTTTATAGCTCGGTCTCAGAAGGGATAACACACTGAACAAAACACACAGAACTTCCTGTCCTTGTAGAACTTATATTCTACTGAGACAAACAATGAGTAAGATGAATGAATAAAATAATTTAAATAGTGGTGAGTTCGAAGAAGAAAACGTTAAAGCAAAAGTTATGAGAAAATTGAAATTTTAAATAAAAATGTGTGCCAACCCTAAAATGGCCCCAATGACACTCACTTTCTGGTATTTACACACTTTTCTAGAATTTTCCCACAATGCATCAGAGCTGACTTGTGTGATAAGTAGAATGCGGCAGAAGTGATGATGTGTGACTTCTAACAGGTGAACCGAAGGTTCATCCCCTCACCTCTCTATGACTCAGCTGCAAGTGCTTACAAGGAGCAACATACTCATCATACCAAGGAACTCCTCTCAATTATGACACCACAGAAGCTAGAGAGGACAACATCTGATCAGGTTTTCAAAAAACTGTTCAGGTAACTAAATCAGAATTGTGCAAGTGGCTGCATCTAAACATAGAGCTGCATCTAAATGTCAGATTCGGTTTTCAAATTCTTTTTCCAGGTACTGAGCCCATCTTACAACCAACTGTACAACATGCTTGCAACATAATCCACCAGGACAGATTCCCATGAAAGGGAAACGTAACCCTCATTACAATTTTAGAGCTGAGCAAAAAGAGAGAAAGCCAGACATCTCGGAAAAGCAGTGAGTGGCAAGCAAAATGGCTCCTTTTCAAAGATTTTGTTCAAGGAAGGGTGGAGGCAGAGCGGGAGAAATAGGACCTAGGATTTACTTTAAACATTTTAGATTATAGCCCAATTGTGTCCATCCTGTATTTGTTATCAATTTTTAGATAACAAATCACCTCAAAATTTAGTCACTTGAAACCACTAACATTTATTACATCAGATTTTCTGAGGATTAGCCATTCTAGATAACTACAATCAGAAAGCATTAGTAAATGATGTGGCTCCAATTTAAGGGGATTATTTCTCAACTGTACCTTCCAATTTTTTACTTTCAAAATGATGCTATCCAAGACCAAAGAGAAAAGAACTGATTGTGCTATCCACACCAGAACCCAAATCAGAACAGTTTTCTATCGTAACAGGTCATCACAAACCCATCAAGAATGGTCTTGTAATTCCAGGCCTTCTGATGCCAATTCTCAGGTATTTTAAAATTCAAATGTGTTTCACATACACTTCACCTCAGTCTAATTTTTTGAAAAATAGATATGAGTAATACCTAATTCAAACAACTAGTTCCCCACCACCTGAGTAAACATGTATTAGATGTGAAAACCAAATTCTGAAAATGATAGGTATCGATAAAGAAGCTGTGAGTTATATTGGCAAATTTACTCAGGGGCAGCAGATACTGTGTCTTCTGGCCACCCAGCAGCTGTATTCCTCCTCCTGCTCAGAGCAGCTGGACTTCTTTCGTGTTACTAGGTTTTCCCAACTAGATCTTTTTTAACAGACTATTTAAGCAATGTATTCACTTTTCCTTCGACTAGGCCCATCATATAACCAAGAGACTTTTAAACACCAGCAGTGAAAATAGCTTTGGAGCAGACCCATCCCTGAATCTAATTATCTGTGAGCTGGGTGTTTCAGCTATCCCAGAGATTTCTTCAGCTTCCCCATCTTTCCGTAGCCAAGTCCATGTCTCCTTAAGCTTGCTTACCCCGAGCAGCCTTCTGTTGTCCACAGCACTGACTGATAGGGCGTTAAGTGAAATTGGTTTTATCTGTGGACTCAGTGGTAGTACCAGGTAGCACCTGTGCAACAACCAGGGCACTCTGCTATCAGTGAGCAGGCAGGAAGGGAGCAGTCCTTGTTCACACGCTGAGAGAAGCCCACCTAACAGGGCACCCAGCTCCTTGGTGCTGCAAGCTCTAAAATACCTACTGGTAGGCAGCAGGCACCCGCGTCACCTTCCTTGTCTCAGATCTATCCCAGGGAAGTGAACCTGAGATCTACTGTCACTTCTACCTTATTTCGTACCAAGGCAGGTTTTGCTTTCCCCAAAGTGTCCCTAAAACATTTGCTTAGAGTTGGTGCTCTCATTTTATCACCGTCTATTAAAATTTTAGCAAAAAAACCACGTACATAGATGTTTAATCAAGAATCAACCTTAATGTCAAGAAGATATAAACGATCTAAACATCTAACAATGGAGAAGCAAATAAACAAACATGGAATAGCCACATTAGAAAGTATAACAAAGAAGTTTAAGACGTGAATTGAATATATAATAACTAATATGGACAACATATGCAAGGCCCAAATCAATTAGGGCAAACATCAATTAGGATAAATATATTTGTACACATGTATGCATGTTGTACCTTCTACATTTAAAAGTAAAAGAACAACGATGCCCCATGGGGATGTGAAGATATTCTGTAGGCACACTAAAAGCCAACTAAAAGTACTATATTCACAAAACAAGAGCTAGCTTTTATTTGACCAGAAGAAGGAAAAGGATCTGGAATTAGGGGAACAAATTGGGAATGAAGTTTGTAAAAACATTTTTTTAAACCAGGAGAATATAACCATGTATTTATTGCACAAAATAATTAAAAATTAGTCCTAAAAATATTGTAGCCTGAAAAATTTTAATTGAGCTCAAGTCAAGTAAGCTATTGTAACTATTCAGAACGGGAAGAAAATATAAAAGAAGTATGAGAGCCCACGCCAAAAAGCGGGTGAACTAAGCATCACAGTTCTTGGGTGCACATGGGATTTGTTCCATAAACAGTTTTGGCTACTGTATTGTAACAAGGAAAAAATTAAATGCCCAAATGTAGTCACTGTTCGATTACTGTGCAGACTTCCCTCAGACATGATCATGTCCTATTAATTTCATCCCATTCTCTCCAGTAACAGCAGTGCCTAGGTTTCAGGCAGCCACAGTAAACTGCACTCTGATCACTGAGGGTACAGTACCTTGTTTTATTCCAAATCCATTTCCCAGGGAAAGTTCTCAAACAGTTTTAATCATATAATGCTCCTTTCCCTTGAGTGCACATTATCTCTTCACTACATTCCTAGTTTATAAAATAAAGCCCTGAAGAATTATTCATGAACTTCCTATGTGGCGAGTTCCGATCATTTACTCAGGTACGAAATGCGCACATCAAACCGTCCACCATTGTGCTGATTGGAAAGCACTACTTGGGGCAGCAGTTTTATGGAGAATGTTATCTACTCCCATCCTGTACACATTTGGGAGAAACTGCGGTTTCCTGTTCCAGGGTGTTGTCCAAGAACGACTCCACAGAAGTCTGCAAAAATAAACTTTGGCGTTTTGTTTCAAGAGGAACACTTGGAATTTCTCCCACTGAGAAAGGAAATGGGTTTGTCCAGACTGCAAAAGGCCCCCGCGTGCTCCTAAGACTGCAAGAACAAACACAACTTTGGTTTTAACAATGTTTAATGAAATCACTCTTTCTCAAGCCTGGGGCGTTGGCGGGGCAAGGGCAGCTGTACTGGGATGTCAGATAAGCTTCAGGCTCTTCTCCAGTCAGTGGATCAGTTTCTCAGGTTCCTCAACTTGGTTACAAAATGGGATTACACCTGCCTCTTTATAAGATTTATTGTAAGAATAAAAATGAATGCACTGTGCTCAGCAGAATGCCTTACACATAGTAGGGCACAATAATGGTTTTATATTTAACACACACACAGATACAAATATTTTTCATAAACAGAATATTAATTGAGAATAAAACAACTCAAGATACAATACACGGAGCTATTTAAGGAAGAGCAAGCTCTTTATGTTCCATATTCATTATAGCAATGACTTCAGCTTAATATATAGCCTAATGAATAAAAAGTATGAAATAATTCCAATATGAAATGATGAAATATTTTTTCAAGATCATATGGGTTGCTTTAAAAGATATATTGAAGATACTCTCAAGTATAACTGCACTTTTAAAAGAACATCCTTAACTTGACAAGGAAAAAAATGAAAATACTCCTTCAGCATTTTTCCTTTCCTTCTGACTCAGTGGAGGCCGAGTTTGCCAACAGAGGCATTTCAGGACTGAGAGGAGTGGCTCAGAGGTCAGGTTCACACAGTTCTCTCTCGACCAAGGACTTTAAGAACCTGCCTACGGCAAAAGCTGCAGAAAGGATGGTAATTTGTCCCCATCACCAGTCACAACCACTGCCCCCAAACTCAAACTCACATCCAGCGGGAGGGGCATTCCCCACAGAGAGGTGTTCACCTCTGCTCCAGGCCTGCCAGCCGTTTCACCGCCAGCCCCCGGTCCTGGGCCACGCCACGACAGGTGCTCTGGCATCCGCTTTTCAGCCAAAAGAAAGGGTCCAGAGTTTGGTACTATGCCCTGGGCCACGGCTGGGAACTAGAAACAGCTCTGTGAGCCCCGCACCTCCTGAAAAAGTTGGGAAAGTAGAGCAGAGAACCCTCATCTGCTCATCTATTTACAGCTCAGTGTGGGACAAGGAGTAAATGCAAACACTTTCATAGTCTGAAGAAGAAAACAAGGGGAAAAAGCAGAGCTAGATACAGACAAAAGCTCTATATATAGAATGTAATTATGTTAAGAGTTGAACTGTGGAAGCAGAATCAGAAATCAGTCTGCACATAAGACAAGGCTCTTGGCCGCTTTCACACGTCCTCCAGAACAGGAAGTCCCTGTGAATACTTGGCTGTCTGACCAGCCCAGTTAAAAGGCAGAGCTTTTTACCCACCTTTCCTTTAAATCATTTATGTGTTTTGCTCTGGATTTCAGGACAAAGAACACACTTCATATAATTCATTCAACCTTTCATACTTTTTTTAGTATAAGCTATCAAAGCTGTGAGCTGCCTGGAAGCGCCCCCCCCCCCCCAGTGTAGTCCAACAGAACTTTCCGCAGTAAGAGAAATGTGCAATATCTTCACCACCCCGTGCAGTCCCCACTAGCCACACGTGGCTATTTGGCACTTTGAAACATGGTTAGCAACGTGGCTAGCAGAACTCAACGTATCCACCATGCTGGGGATGCAAAACAAACTACCACAAAGTAGGTGACTTAAAACTAAAATGTATTATCTCACAATTCTAGAGGCAAACAGTCCCAGATCAAGGTGTGGACGAGGTTGGTTCTTCTGAATACCACGAGGAAAACCTGTTCCATGCCTCTTTCCTAGTTTCTGATAGTTTGCAGGCAATTCCTGGCATTCCTTGGCTTGTAGAAACATCACACAAAAATCCTTCACGTCCCAATGTTCTTCCTGTGTGTGTGTGTCTATGTCCAAATTTCCCCCTTTTATATGAACAGTAGTCAAACTGGATTAGGGGCTCATCATACTCCACTATGATCTCAACTAATACCATCTATAGTGGTGCTATTTCTGAGTAAGATTACATTCTGAACTACTGTGGGTGAGGACTTCTACATACGAATTTCGGGGAAACACAATTTAAAACAAAAGACTGAGGAACTTAGCTTTACTTCATTCTAATTATTTTGAATTTAAATGGTCACATGTGGCTAGCAGTTGCTCTACTGAACAACATAGCCATCAAAATACTTCCTCTCTGGCACTGTGCTGGCTCGCCAAGGGCTTAGTGAATGAAGACAGTGCAGTGTGTGAAGCTCTGCACATGGAAGGTACTGTTACCATCAGTTACCCGAGGAGGAAGCCTGAATTCACAGAGTATGTACTTGTAATTTGATCAAGGTCAAAGAGCCTCTAAGTTAGAACATGAATCAGGGTGTGGAGACTTTTTTATACCAAAACCAACCCATCAGCCCTTTCCTGTACGATTTAACTTCTGAATCTGTCCTGGAACGTGTAACAGTCCCATGGGTGATACATTACTAAATGCATCTTAAGGGAAGACAACTCATCACTTAGATATCAATGGCTACTATAGGGATTAATTACTTGCTATTGTACTATGCTGGATCTTAATAATGTGACAATTATTATCTCTTAAAGAGTACATATGTAAATAATATAACAATTCAAGTTTTTACAGCATTTATCAGACATTAGACACAGAAGTGAGTACTTCACACAGATATTCTTCAATCCCGGCAGTATCATTATCCCTACTTAATAGATGAGCAAACTGAGGCTTTCAAATGTTAAGTGATTTGCTTCAGGTAAAAGAACAAATGAATTTGATATGGGACTCAAGAGTTAGAAAACTTTAGCTTAAGGTAAAAAGCTATAAGCCTAGCAAGTAATACATATGTTAAAGCTTTTGTTTCAGAAACTACACCTAAGGCCTGTCCTGGCTCCTGGGAAAACAGCTGACCTCCTGGGCCACTGTAAAAGAGCCCCTGGGAACAGCTAACTGCCCAGGACAGGAATGTTGCAGCTTTTTTCACCTAATCCTCCCTGAATCTCAAACTCACCACACCTTGCCCTCACTACACCTTGTTTATTCCCGGCTATAAAAACCTTGGCCTGGAAAGAAAATGGAAGATGGTCTGTTAGGGTATGAACCCATCATCTTCTCAGATCACTGGCCATCTAAATAAAGCGCCCATAAAAATTCAGTCACTGTCATTGCTCATTGGGTTTGGTAGTGACAGGCAGCCAGAATGCCAGTGTCTTTTCCAGTTTCAAATTGACCCCAACTCAGGTCTGCCTGGATTCCAAAACTCTCTCCCTGACCCACTCTGCCACATGAATTTATACAACATATTAATACATATGCTTTTGTACCAATTTAAAAATGGCAAATACATTATATGACATGAAGATTTTCACAGCCTCCATGCCACGTTAACATAGAAAACACAAACCCTTTCTTTCTAATCTTCCACAACATTCACCCTCACACCAAACGTGACACTGAACGTGTTTCCTGTAGAGATTTCTGGAGAGAAAGGTTCGGCTCAGGTAATGAGTTTGCGTTGGAGTCTGAGGATAAAGTATGTGATTTTAAAAAACATCACGGCTTTTCAAGGGGAAAATTGAAATTGTATTTCAAGTCCCCAGATAATAAGATCAATGGACAGCTTCCTAGCAGAGGCATTTGCTTTGAATGACTAAAGCAACAGTCTCTGCAATTTGTCTCATGAGACCACCCCCCAGTTTAATCATCCTCACTGTTTGGACTTTTTGTCGTCATCTACAGGGTAAAAGTCTTTCTGTTAAATTTGAACATGGTAACCACAAGCTACTCTCCCAAACAACTGCCCTCCCACAGTGCCCTGCACCCACCAAAATCCCTTGATCGGTGGGTGTTGTTTCATGGGGCCCTGACAAGCTTCCTACAAGGTGCCTTTCAAATTACTAATAATTCAAGAACACAAAAGAAAAACATGAAAAAATCTCCATCTACAGCATGCTTAAAACAGGCTGCTAGGGAAAGTGTGTAAAACCTAAAGGAACAAACAAACAAAATGGAATGAATGGATGAATTTTCCCTGTATTCATACACAGTCAAATGAGAAATGGCTACTGGACACTTACTGACAACCACTATAGTAAGATTAGAAATGGAGCAACAAATAAGTGACATGTAGCTTCACCTGATATATGGAGACTTAAAAATCTTTCCATGTTGTAATATTTAATGTAGTTATCCCCAGACCATCAAACCACTTAATATATTCTTTGAGTTACATAATGATTCAGTTCCAGAAACTACAGTTACCAGATTTCACAAATAAAATTAAAATAGCCAGTTAAATTTAAACTTCAGATAAATACTTTTTTACTAGTCTTATGTCTTGCCTGGCAAGCACAGCATATACAGCCTGCTCATTAATGTTAAGCTGCAGAACAAATACGAGAAACAGATGTTTGCACCAGAGCTCAGAACAACCCCCATGGTACTGTGTGGAAACGAAGAGGACCCGGGGGCCTGCAAGTCCAGGACAGGTGTGAACAGCACCCCTAAGTGAACGAAAAATGGAAGGTTTAATGAAAGTTTTGCTTATGAGATTGTGGTTTCTGGATTTATTTAATAGATACAGTTATGGGAAACAATGCAGTGTTGAACGGGACAAGAGATACATAAGTCTGTCTTTGAATATGCTATCATACCTGATACCACATTTAATCCAAAAAAGTCAAGGTTTAGCAACCTGCCCCTCCAAGTATCTGCCAATTCTGTGTGCATCCATCACTCAGCAGCAGTAAGATTCCTCGTTTGTAGAGGGAATGCCAGATACTTGGAAGGTGGTGGATTCACTGTGACCTATACATGCAAACACGGACAAACACATTCTCTAACCAGCCTGGTGAGCAGCATTCCTTCACTCAAGCCTTCAGTCTTGACCCTCACCAGCACCAGAAATGTCCCCACTGGAGGATGATCCTGATCTACGTTCACTGTCTGTCACTGTATTCTGCAGCCACTGTTCTGTGCAACTGGGTTTATATTTAGTATGTGCAGGGTGCTTACTGCAATGCTGCAGCAAAGACTTACACTGCTACAATGCAACTTGTTCCTCTTTTTTTTCCTGATGACACAAACAGTGCATTTCCCAAAGCCCTTCATTCCAGGGTAGGAGTGCACAACAGAAGTGATGGAGATCAACGGAAGGTGGCAGAAGTGATGTGCACCAATTCCAGGCCCAACCCAAGCTGGATGGGGGTGTGGAGCTGTAAGAAAGAAGGACCCTGGCTGGGTAAGTGGCAGCCGGGACCCGCGTGACTAACTTTGCGTGAGTTAAAAGGGAACTGTTTTACCACGGCAAACCAACGAGATTTAAGAACCTGTGCCAGCCACCGTTGTTATTAATAGGTACCCAAGCCATTGCAATGCAAATAGAATCCCAGTTACATTTAATGAAATAAAATTTAATGAAATCTGTGTGCCATTCCAGCATGATTTATAACACCTCCCTACTTAAGAAAAAAGTATTTTATCTCAGTTTCATGTTAACTCGTTCTGCAAAGTAAAGCCAGTTTTGCTGAATGTCAATATAAACTTTCATAAGCTACATTACCACCATATGTGGAAGTGTCTAAGTTAAGTTTACGAAGTTCATCTGGAACAAGAATCACCAGAAAGAATTTAAAAGAAGAAAAATAAATATTAAGGATTTGCATTACAAGAAAAAGCGCACACTCTACTGTGGTTCTGCCAAAACGACAGACAGAGAAAAGTAAAACACACATGCGGGGCCTAGAATCAGACCCACGCACAAATGGAAGCTCAGAGACATAAATGAACGTACGATAGCAACTGCCTTCAGAGACTGAGATAACTCACAATAGGGAAAATTAATTGAAATGTTTTACTGAAGAAGCTAAAATGCTGATTAAGCTTGTACGTAATGTATTTTAATAACTTTGGCAGTTCCCAAATTCTTCATTCCTTCTCAAATCCAAGAGATACTGCATCCCTGAGGTAATTTTCCTCTCTTTTTTATTGCCGAAACAAAATATTTATTTTATCCTCAGGATTCCATTGATTAGAAAAGAGTTTTCCTTTCAAACTCCAAATCTTAGCTCAAATCCTCCTCTAACAAGACTAAAGTGAAATACTTTATTAGTTGAGGCTGACACCTGATATCCAAGGTACTCCAGAAAATCTCTTAAAAATTTAATGTCTCTTTAAAAGAAAAAAAAAGAACTCTCCAAGTTATCAATTCCTTGCACTTAAAATGCTGCAAAACTGAGACAAAGTAAAATAACATTACAGTTTATATCCATGTCATGGATAGCTTAGGAAATTCATATCTACAACTACTAAAAAAAGCAAAAATGCCTTCCCAAACCTTACTTTCACACATAACTTCAGGTACGATATCTAAGCATTCCTCATTTTCATTTTCAATGGTTTTAATTAAGTACAAGATACATGAAATAAAAGTCAACCATTTTAAGTGTACATTTGATTATTTAATAAAATAGTCAACACCACAATCAAGTTATAGAACATTTACATAACTCCAACATGTTCCTTCAAACCGCTTTAAGTCAATTCCCTCCATAATACCTGTAAGACTACCCGTCTGATTTTCATCATTATAGTTTTATTTTTCTCAGAATTTTATAAAAAAAATATAATCATATATTACGCCATCTTTTATGACTGGCTTCTTTCACTCACCATCATGTTTTTGCGATTCATCCAAGTTGCTGCCTTTTTTGTGATCTCTCTCTATCTGCTGCTCACCTGAATTTCGCCGCATGTATTTATCACCAGTTGATGGACATCTGAGTTGCTTCCAAGTTTCACCAATTATGAACACTCAAATGTTTTGTGGACTTCATTGTTGTGATTACTGTCGCTTTACAGTAAGTCCTTAAATCAGATCAATTCAATCCTCAATTCTTCTTTTTCAAATCTGTTTGGATATCCTAGGTTCTGTATACTTTCAAAACATTTTAGAACCAGATTGCCAATTTCCATTAAAAGGCATAATTGTATTTTGATTGGATTTGCCTAAAATCTATATCCACTTCTAACTCCAACTATATACATCAATTTCTAACTCTAATTTTTTAAAAGTTCTGATATGTGGGTTTGCGATCTAACCTGCCCTCTACGACATTTAGACAGGGCTGCTGAACCACCAAGCCGCTGTGTAGTAAGAGTAGCTCTGAGCAACCCAGAAGGCTACTCCTTCTCTTCCAGTTCCCAGTGTTGGTCCTAGCCTTCCACAGGACTCCTGCACTTCCCCAGCTACACAGCCTTCAGCAACACACAATCCGTCCTTCATTCCACAAAAAAGTACTTGATGTGCCCCAACTGCGCCTTGAGAAAACTTCATTGGGTTGGGGCTTCCTCTGCTTCCAGCATCTCAGAGTAGCTTCTCAAGCAGATCATGTCTCTTAAGTCCATCTCACACTGACACAGTGAGGACTACTGTGTTCCTACCACACTGAGCTCCAGTCAGCAAGTGGCACACCTACTTATGGTCCTTTGTCTACAAATTTACCTATACCCAAGCAGCTTTACCATTCCATGGTATTACCTTTGTTTCTTATTTTTAGATTATTTCATTCAGTGAATTGCCAGTGGATGGAACCACCAAACTGTCCTCTTTTTTTAGTGCCATTTCTTTTGTTTGTTTAAAATATATTTTATTGATTATGCTATTACAGTTGTCCCATTCCCCCCACGCTTCATTCTCCTCCACCCTGCACACTCTTTCCCACAGACATTCACCCCCCTTTAGTTCATGTCCATGTGTCATAAATTCTTTAGCTTCTACATTTCCCATACTATTCTTGCCCTCCCCGTCTATTTTCTACCTACTGTCTATGCTACTTATTCTCCGTACCTTTTCCCCCCTCCCCTCCTCCCATGCCCCTGCTGATAACCTTCCATATGATCTCTATTTCTGTGGTTCTGTTCCTATTCTAATTGTTTGCTTAGTTTCTTTTGGTTTTGTTTTAGGTGTGGTTGTTAATAATTGTGAGTTCGCTGTCATTTTATTATACATTTTTTTATCTTCTTTTTCTTAGATAAGTCCCTTTAACATTTCATAAAATAAGGGCTTGGTGATGATGAACTCCTTTAACTTGACCTTATTTGAGAAACACTTTATCTGCCCTTCCATTCTAAATGAAAGCTTTGCTGGATAGAGCAATCTTGGATGTAGGTCCTTGCCTTTCATGACTTGGAGTAGTTCTTTCCAGCCCCTTCTTGCCTGCAAGGTTTCTTTTGAGAAATCAACTGATGGTCTGATGGGAACTCCTTTATAGGTTACTGTCTCCTTATCTCTTGCTGTTTCTAGGATTCTTTCATTTTTATCTTGGCTAATGTAATTATGACGTGCCTTGCTGTGTGCTTCCTTGGGTCCAACTTTTTTGGGACTCCCTGAGCTTCCTGGACTTCCTGGAAGTCTATTTCCTTTGCCAAATTGGGGGAGTTCTCCTTTGTTATTTGTTCAAATAATTTTTCCACTTGTTGTTCTTCCTCTTCCCCTTCTGGTACCCCTATAATTCGGATGTTGGAATGTTTCAAGATGTCCTGGAGGATCCTAAGTCTCTCCTCATTTTTTTGAATTATTATTTCTTCATTCTTTTCTGTTTGGTTGTATCTTTCTTCCTTCTGGTCCACTCCATTGATTTGAGTCCCAGGTTTCTCCCCATCACTATTGGTTCCCTGTGCATTTTCCTTCATTTCACTTAGCATAGCCTTCATTTTTTTCATCTAATTTGTGACTATATTCAACCAATTCTGTGAGCATCCTGATCACCAGTGCTTTGAGCTGTGCATCTGATAGGCTGGCTATCTCTTCATCACTTAGTTGTACTTACTCTGGAGCTTTGACCTGTTCTTCCATTTGGGCCATTTTTTTTTTTTTTTGGTCCTGTCATACCTGTTACGTATGAGTGACGGAGCCTTGGGTGTTCACGGGGGCGGGGCAACCCAGTCTCTGGGTTGTGACGCTGTATGTGGGGGCAGGGTCCGAGAGGGAACAATTGTGCCTGCTCCTCTCTCTGTAGGATCCCAGTCCCCTCCGTCACTTCCCCCAAACAAACTGGGCCCCTTCTGGCACTGATTCCCGTGTGGGTGGGCCTGTGTACATTCCAGGACCCTGTGGGTCTCTCCAACAAACTCTCCCATGAGGCTGGGAGTCTCTCCCTGCGCCTCAACATCCACAGGTATTTTCCATCGGTGTTTCAAGGCCTTATTTCCCAGCACTAGAGCCCTGGGTTGTCGGGTCTGTCTTGCTCCTCAGTTTCACCTGGTTTATCTGAGGGCAATTGTGGGACCGCCTGGTCAGCCAGTCACCTGGTGTGCAGTGCCTTGCTTAACAATTGACGCCTTGCTGGGTCTGCCCCTTGCCACCCCACGCCTGGGGTCTGCTAGCCGTGGCCTGCACACCCAGGGTCCACCCGCTACAGTCTTGCGTGCCCAGGGTGCCTTACATGCCCAGTGTCACTGCTTTTTGTGCAGCAACCCCTTTCCACCCAGTCATCTGACTCTGCTCCACCTACCAGTCTGGATGAATGTGTCTATTTTAACTTCTTGGTTGTCCAACTTCCATACAGTTCAATTTTCTGTCAGTTCTGGCTGTTCTTTGTTTCTAAATTATTGTTGTCCTTCTTTTGGTTGTGTGAGGAGGCACAGTGTGTCTACCTACATCTCCATCTTGGCTGGAAGTCTGATGCCAATTCTTAAGCATTGAAATGTTTCTTGGGAACAGGGAGAATGGGGGTGGGGAAAAGGAGAGCTAAGTTTAATCATATCTCCTTAGACCTGACCCTACAGTCAAAAGGATTCAATGAAAAGGTTTTAAAAGAGTCCATCTTGTACCTCGGGTTAATTGAATGCCCCATTAGCCCAAGTAATGACTTTATACCTACAGGACAAAGTTTATTTTTTCTTTCTTTTAAAAAATGAAAAAGAGCCCTGGCTGGTACAGCTCAGTGGATTGAGCACCAGCCTGTGAACTGGAAGGTCACAAGTTCGATTCCCCCTCAGGGCACATGGCTGGGTCGTAGCCAGGTCCCCATGGAGGCATGAGAGAGGCAAGCCATCACTGGTCTTCTCCCTTTCTTTCTCCCTCCTTCCCCTCTCTCAAAAAATGAACAAATAAGATCTTTAAAAATAAAAAAATAAATAAGAAACCTTACAAAATTAAAATCACTGTAAAAAGGAGCAATAGGCTCTAAATTTCTCCTCATAGAGCATGCGCTAAGTCCTTATTTTTAACTCATGCCATTTCAATACACATCTGACTTGGAAAGTCAAATAAAAAGCTCTTCGCAGCTCACTATGATATGGCTATCTTAAATATACATAAAACACCTCTTGAACATTTTTTGTTTTAACTTTTATCAGTCATAACATATGAGTTGATTTTTTAAATTTTTTCTCTTAGTTATATTTAGTAAAATAATTAATGAAAATAAATATCAAACATATTAGAGAAAAATCAGAGATATCTGTCTGAAATTAATTATATCTTGTATATCTGTTTACTTATATAGTGTTCACAACCCACCTCCCACCTACAACATAAACTCAAAAAAATAAATACATTCCCAGTCACCAGCATCCAGAACATGTCTGGTCAGAAGTAGGCATTCAATGATTCTTTGACAAATAAAAGAACATTTATCTCAGGTTTAAATCATCATGACCAAAGCACAAAACAGTTATACAGTTCATACTCTGACATCTCTATTATAAAACCCAAATCATCCTCATTACACTTATTAACTGTTTTTAAATCACTTAGTTTAAGAGATGAAAGCTTAATGTTTTTTCACCTCGGAAAAATAACATCTATTTGCCCAAATCACAATTCATTATGTAAGAAATTCACCTTTTAGATAATATGGGTTTACAACTGTCAATATTTTAAACTTTAAAGATTTAATAACTGAAAGAATACAAATCAAAATGGGTCCTGTATATTTAGACAGAAAATTAACAAAGAATATTCTTCAATTATATTTTAACAAAACATTAAAAGCAACCTAAGTGATAAAAGCAAAATCATACCAATTAAGGAACAATTGCACAAAGTAATATGATTTAACCAATGTAAGTGCTCAGCCCATAACACTATCAGGAAATGCTTAAGAAATAACATCCAGGAGAAAGAGCAAACACACAACATAAATACACAGGGTCCGGCACAAATAATGCCCCTCCTTTCTTTCAAAATCCTTTATTACTAAGTTATCAGCATGTCATTCAGTAACATAGCAATGTAAAACTCAAGCACACCATATGACATTTTAGGTGAAACATTCAAATGAAAACTATAAATTATTATACCCATATTATTACCCTACCAACCACACTCACTTCTGCCAAGCTCTGTTTATACGCATATAAATTACAAATGTATACATAAATGTAAGTGAGCTGTATTGCCTACATTCTAAGATTCTATGAATTCTGAAATACACATTTTAATAACAGCTTTTATGGAGGAAAAAGAAAGAGCACCACATAAAAAACACAACTCTAAAATGAAGTAGGACTACAAAATAACCCAAACGTGAGAGAAGGGTAAGTTTTATAATAAAGAAAATGCTGTTTCTGTAAGGGTGCAAGGGTGAGCACTGATAGAGAACCCAGTGGAGGAACAGAACTGGAATAAAACCTACAAAATGTGAACAATAATAATTTCTATTTCTTTTTTCTTCATTTTACCACTTCTCTATACTGAGCACACATTGTCTCTATAATCTTAAACCATGAAATCCATTTTAAAGGTTTATTTTCAAACAAGAAAGTAATGTTGCTATATGAAGTTGGACTAGAACAATTCCCATCTTTTCAGTTCAAGCCTCAATTCTGTTGAGTGCGGTTTGAAACATTTTGAGCCAAAGCTTTTGGAGCTGGTCCATCTTAGAAATTCCACTCTGCTGGCAGCTGGAAAATATTTACCGTTTTGCTTTAGTTTATTTAGTTTGCTTTATCTTCCTTGATAATCTAGGGTGTCAGGAGCAGCTGGAAATATTTTTAAAGAACACAGAACAGTATCATAGAACGTCCTCATGTCCACTGCTTTCTGTGCATCCGAAGTAAGTGCTACTTTCTACAGAAGCAAAACTCATCTCTATCTAACAATAAATATTTCTCAGATGTAACCAACACGAGCTATTTAATATAGTTAACACATCAAATAAAATTTTCCTGTCACCAATAAAAATAAAAATTTGCTGTGAAACAAAAATCTTTATTTATTTTCTCAGTTATGTTTCTTACTACAAATCAGCTTTTAAAACCCATAAATGAAAGTTTTAATTATCTTATAGGAGATATATCTTGTTAGTTTTAGATTTGCTTACAACATTAAAATTTCTCTGATAACACATAAATCAGAAACCTGCATACTTCTCTCATTCCTCCCTGAACTCATGAAGCACTAGTTTCCCAGGCATTTTAATTAATGTGTGCTAACTTCACACTATTGCTCACTTAAAGACTAGTCCATTAAGCATGAAAAGCTTAGATTTTATATGGCTCCTTTTAAAATGCAATCCTTTAGAATTCTGGTAACAAAGACACTAATAATATGTTATCAATTTTATTTACAGAAACACAAAACAAGAACTAATTCCAAGTGACAGTTTTAGCAGGAGAAAGTAAAGGAAGAAAAAACCTAGGGAAAATGGTAATAATACTCAATTTGGGACAGTTATTAAACATAGAATATTATGAACTAAAATTCAGTCAACTATTTTTTTGAAAGTTTTTCTACATTGATATTTGGTTCAAAAGGTCCAGTCCATACAAGCAAATGTAAGTCACTACATGCTTAAGGAATCCTCTTTACTTAAAACATTCATAGCCATAAACTCCTATGTGGAGGTATCATAAACTGCTACGTACAGGTGTAAAGGGAAAGACTTGTTTTAATCACCTGGAAGTCAGAATATCATACTGCAGGCACATCTTGCATATTGCAGTTCATTTTAGGCCAGGCTTACAGAGGCAATCAAACTGAATGGAAAACAGAAAGTTCAGCCTGGCCGGGGACCTCGGCTGGTGAGAGCGTAGTCCAGACACACCAAGGCTGGGGACACAGTCCAGTAAGGGCCCATGCAAGAACACATAAACAAGTGGAACAGCAAACTATTGTTTCTCTCTTACTCTCTCTCCAGAGTCAATTAAAAAAAAATAGAAAATTCAAAGTCAAGTTAAAACTTACCAAGAGGTTAAATCTAACACCTTATTTTATAATTACAACTAAACTGGGCCTTTCAACGAAAAATCAGCATATATTTATATACACACATACATATATACAATATATATACATTCCTGTGTAGTTTTGGTGGCCTTTATTTATAGTCAGGACCAGCCTCTGCAATTACTCACTTAAAACGAACATAACTCTTCAATTGATCTGAGGTAGGTCAGCCAATAGCACAACCTTCCCTAGTGAACTGCTCCTCACATACTAAATTTAAAACAAGTTCACAGTTTTTCTGGATTCTTGGTCTAGTCCCTTTCCATTCACCACACCTGGAATCTCAGGTCAGTCATTTAACCTCCCCTGATGTTACGGACATGAATTGTGCCCCTTCCCCCAAAATTCACATGTTGAAGCCCTAATTCCCAATGTGGTAATATTTGAAGAGATGGCGTTAAAGAGGTAATTAAGGATAAATGAGGTCAAATAGGTGCAATCCTAATCCAATAGGATTGCTATGTCCCTTTAAGAGGAAGACACGCAGAAGATGGACTATATGAGGACACAATGAGAAGGTGGCAGTCTGCAAGCCAAGGACAGAGGCCCAGGAGCACCCAAACCTGTCCACACATTGATTTTGGACTGCCAGTCTCCCAAACTGTAAGAGAAAAAATCTGTTGTTAAAGTCACCCAGTAGGCAGTATTTTGTTACGGCAGCCCTAGCAGACTAACAGAGCTGGCTTCAGCTTCTTCACCTATTTTGATGAGCTCTCCAAACTGAACAGTAAAAGCGCCTAGTAGTTGAACGTTAAAAAGGCATCAAGCAAGGTGTCTGGAAGACAGAGCAGAGTAAGTAGTAGCTGCTGTGCTTGGTATGACTAAGTACCCTGAGTAAAGGAAGCAGAGAGGGAAATCTAGTAGCTTGTTCTGGAACTGGGCCTACCTCCCTTGTACACCAACACCAGGCCCCAGAATATTACAGTCTCAAAAGCATTCACCTCAACCATTTATTTCCAAGGTGGATGGCGAAGCATGCCTGCACCAGAGAGGACAGAGGCTGGGGGATGAGACAAATAAGAGGTACACCCCAAAACAGAACCATACACCAAGAAGAAGAGTTTAAAAAGAAGAGACTGGGAAGGTAAAGACTGCAATGGTGGGGCCCACTCAAAGCTCTGAGAACAAGGCCCGTAAACATCCAAAGAGCCACTAAATTGCAGTGTGTCCCAGGTATTCGCATTTGTAACAAATGCCCAAAAAAACCCTGAGGGGAAAACAGGGGTGAAGACTACACGAGACTTCAGGCTGCCAACAAGGCCAGACTATCGTCGACTTGCACGGTGACAAGGGCATGAGCCGACTGAGGAAGAAAACTGACTCCTGTAACACTAGCGGCAGCAAAGGCTGACCTGCAGCTGAACAGCCTCATCCTCTTTCTTGGAAGACAACCTTGCTAAAGAGTCACCGTAAAAGAGTGCCTCTCACCCCATGGGGAAGAGAGATCTGGAAACTCCCAAATGACAGCATAATTCTGAAAACAAATGGAAATAATCTTTCAGTGGACCTGACGCTTAAGATGCTAGACTTAGGTGTACTTCTGTATTCAGCTAAATTAAAGATGAAAAGCAGTCAGCCCTGACTTGTGTGCCTCAGTGGGTTCGGCGTCATCCCACAAAGTAAAAGGTTGCTGGTACAATTCCCAGTCAGGACACATGCCTGGGTTGCTGGCTAGGTCCCCGGTTCGGGGAGTATGAGAGTGACTGATGTTGCTCTCACACATCGATGTTAATCTCCCTTTCTTTCTCTGTCCCCCTCTCTAAAAATAAATAAATAAAATATTTAAAAATAAAAATAAAAAGTAGTCAAGGCAATGTCGGTATGAAACAAAGCCCAAAATATAAATAAATAAGCCTACAAATTCAGGCTTCACTGACTAAGAATAACAATTTAGCTGAAATAAAATCTAACTTTCTAAGCCCTGAACTCTGCATCCCTGATATGTCCACTTTTAAAAAAAACTTTTAGGATGAGAAACCAAAGTAAGCACTGCACATCCGAACCAGATTTTTAAATAAATTAAGCTCAAAAGAAAAGAAAGTTTTGTACTATAAATTGCCCCCCTACCAGGGAGAATATTTTTGAGAGAAAAATAATCTTAAGGCCAAAAAAAATAAATCTTTATGAACAAACTTGACAGTAAAACTCTTCCAAATGATTCTAAGGCCAATTTTTATCAAAGCTGATTCCAACAATCGTGACTGCAGGAGATGGGGGAGAGTGTGTGTGTGTGTGTGTGTGTGTGTGTGTGTGTGTAGAAATGACTTCAGGGAAGCAACCTGTCAAAAGAAGATGCTATAACAAATAATTTCCTTTCAAGGTAAATGTCTTTTTTGACAAATAAGCTAAAAGAAAGAACGTAAGAATAAGCTGTCTGAAATATTTATTTCCCCTCAAAAAAGTTCTCCTGAAGTCCTGAGGCTGACCTTCATTTCATTAATCGTATTAAGTTACTGTGCTGTGACTAACTGAAACAGTCATGTAGATTAAGAAATTTAAGAAAACCCATAACCTTGTGGATTATAATAGCTAACATTTAGACAAAGACCTCCTTTCACTGATGAGTTTGCATGGAAAATACTTTAGCACTAAAATCGTGAAATACAGAGAAATGCAGGGGAAGGGGCAGGGGATGAAGGACACACCTAGGAATTGGTACCTGCGTTGGGTACAACCCTGAAGGTTTCTCTTTCTGTTAGTTATAGAATAACTACAAACACTGCCCCAGGCATAAAATCTAAACTTCTGAAGTTAACTAGATTAAAGCAGTAAAAGCTCTTGTGATTTCTCCTGTGAGTTTCTAAGTAGATTTTCAAAAGGAAAAGTCTGCATGCCAAAATTTGATAGATGCAGCAAACTGCCCTGCAAAACTGTGAGTATTGAAGTACACAGTCTATACAGTATTTGGGAACTCATATTCAGAATTCACTTAAAAACTTCCAATCAAGAGACTCCACCTATACCTCGGTCCAACTCTACTCTGTCTGCCCAATAAAGAGAGCAGGAAATTAGAGGATAAGAGTACAGACTCGCTGGTCCCAGGGAGTTACTCTGAGTCTCAGTTTTTTCAGCTGTAAAATGAAAATAATACCTACTGTTTAGGAGGCCTAGAGGAAACAGGTGAGAATGGGAAGTAAGGGCCTGATCCCCTGAAGGCAGCACACCACAGTGGGTTAACAGTGCTAGCTCCATATCCAAAACCCGGAGTTCAAGTCGAGGCAGTCTCTTACAGTTGAGTGAGCCTGGCTGGGCCAAAGAGTAACCTATCTGTACCTCAGGATTTCCATCAAACATGAGATTGTACCAGGACCTAACTCACAGGGCTGTTATTAGAATTAAATGAGTTAACAAAGGCAAAGGGTTTTCAGCAACACCTTTATAAAAAAGAAAGAGGGAAAGAGATCCTCATTATTTTCGGGCAGCAAATTCAACATTCCAAACCATATTTCCAAATACAGAAATTTTGAAAGTGGAGCTTCTATCACCATGTCAAAACTAAAAGCACAGCTGTGGGGAGAATATGCCTGTTACAGCTAGATGGAAATGTGAAATCATTTGCATGGAATCGTGTATGCAAAGTACCTCCTCCTTCTTGTTAGGCTGAAATACATGATTACACTTATTTTGGCTGATATAATTTCTTGATTGACTCTTTCTGGGGAATTTTATAAGCTACAAATGTATAAACCAATATATAAATAAAATCTTTCATCTGGAAATATTTTTAAAATACTAAATTTTTAAAACCATTCCACTAAAAATAGTTATGAACAATTAAAATGTAAGTGCTCTTTTCTCTTTCAATAATTTTTTAGTCTTAACAGAGGCAATTAAAAATACCACTATAAATATGCATCATACTGATGTATATATATATAGTATGTCTATATATATAGTTATATGTATATATACACACTGTTAAAAGCCAACAATTCCTGCTAAAGTTTTATCTCCTTTTTCAATGGGGAAAATGTCTCGAAAATATCTCCCATAAGAGAGAAATCAAAAACACCCAAAATTTGTCTGTTTTATTGGTCACTGGCATTATTATCCCAACTCATTCATTCTGGAAATTCCCAAGGAGGAAGCACTTATAGATGGAGCAATCAGATTAACATAGTAAAAACAAGGTGGATGGAATCCATGGGAGAAAATGGAGAAGCCAGAAAAGGATGAATGGTAGCTAAGCCTAAGTTTGCTTTCACCTGGGTGGAAGTATCAAGCAAAGGAAGTGATATGGGGTGTTTAAAAACAAAAACAAAAAACAGATATCACCCAAATTAAAAATGGAACAAAAAGTTTGATGTTTTTGACATACTTATATTGGGTGAAGATTATTACCTAATTGTTCACTTGACGGCTGTACTTTCTAACAGTTTCTTCCTTCTTCTTAGCATTAATGGATAGTGTGTTTGCTCACTATCAAATTTTGTGAGATAGATGTTTACACAGATTATTAATATATTTCAGTGAAAAAGTTTGCAACAAAAGCTAGGACCATGCTGAGCTCTGCCTGAATCTGAGCCCTCCATAAAAATATAACACGTAACCATATGGCATTCCATCAGCTTTAGGTATACAGATCACTAAAGAAACATACTTCACAGCTAAATGTCCCTCACTCTTCTAGTATGTTTCAAAAACTTGAGAATACCAGACAGTGCAAGTTAAGGCTTCAAGTGGTGAACCAGGACATTTGTTACTTAAACATGGCCATTAGGTCTCAATGAAAGGAAGGTGCCAAGCAAAACAAAACCCAAATTTCACTTTGGTTACACAAATTATGATGTGCTATTAGCTCCTGATGAGAAGAACTATCCCCAGTTTTAACCAATGTAGTCAAAATGGAGAGAAATTGTCAGCAAATCTGCAAAGGAACGTAAAACCTACAGAAGACCTTAAAGGTGCTTCCCATTAAAAAAAAATATATATACATATACATAACATAACATGTATGTTCATGTTTCATATGTGTTTGTGTATATACTGAGATATATACAGAAATTTTGTTTTATGGTTGATATGCTACCACACAACTAAATTAAATATTATCGACTTCAAAGATGACAACATCCTTCAATACAAGAGACTAAGACAGTTCACACCATACAATTCCAAAGCACAGCAAAATTCACTGTGAAGTTTCCAAAAATACAGCAACTTTGATTTGCTACCCAGGTTTTCAGAACTGGCAATGTTCCTAGGGTTATGCCAGATGACATCACAGCATTTCTCAGAGCCAGCTGTTAAATACATTTTTAAGTGAATAACTTTGACCAGGCTTTGATGTAAATGCAACTTTTAGGAACAACCGCTGTGTATAACAAGGGTGCTGTCATCACACTGAAGGATTAAAACCAATCCAGGCAAAGGTTTTTGTCTTTTCTGTAAGATGTGCACCATCTGGAGGGTGAAGAGCCTACGGCATTTCCAAACTAAAATAAATGCACCGGTCCTCCACAGTTGCAGGCTGAACCAACGGAGCCAGACAGATCACAAGCAAGACAACCTTGTACTCCAAGTTCAGGACAATGACTGACCAGCAAACTAAAAGTACTAAACAATTTTCTGCACTGCAGGCCTCTTACTTGAAGGTTGACAGAAATGTTTGGTGCCAAAAAGAAAAAGCAAATTTGCCACACAAAAACGGATAACAAACCCCTGCCAGAGTCCTCAATGTGGGAGAAACATTTTTTTGTGGATTAATACACTTTCCATGGCAATACTGTCAAGTGAGTGAATTCAAAGTTTAGTAGAGTCAATATGGGTCATAAGGGGAGGGAGGTGCACAGAGTCAGGAGAGAGGGTCAGACAGTATTTGCTTTTGAAACAATTAACCCTCGAAGGCTTTCTTTGGGTCTGATCCTTAAAGTGGGGGGTGTACCCCTGGTGGTGTCCTTGAAGGCAGTGATTGGCTGCATGAAGGGTGATGAATGGCCCCCAGGCCCAACAGAGGCGACACAGGCCCTGGCCATGGGCACAGAAGGTCATTCATTACCCAATGTGAACAAACAAATGAATGTTTGTGATAAATAATGGTCATTATTGAACTACAACGCTCTCTGGGAATTCCTCAACACTTTCTTGACACTATGTACTATTTGTGGAGAACCTAGTGAGGCTCACTCAATAGTATTTAGTGTTTCATGCTTTATGTGGCATGTCTCATACCTGAGACATTTACTTCTTCTTCATTGGGATGCACGTGTCTGAACAAATACGGACGTCTTCATTTCTCATATTGCACAGCAAGTATCTTCCTCCTCTCTCACATGTACGTTCACTCACACACACACACACACACACACACACTCGCTCGCTCTCTCTCTCTCTCTCTCTCTCTCTCCAGGCTGACACCCACAAAACATAACACTGAAAATACTGGAGAAATGGTCTGTTCTAGGCTTTATCCTCTTCTGAGTAGAGGATCAGTCACAATGGTAAGCACATTATACCCATGACTAAGAGGAAAAAAAAATAAAGTACAAAGATGTTAGCCCAAATAAAGAAATCTCTCAGGAAAAAGAAAACCACAGCTCTCCTCTTTTTACATAATCTTTGCCACTGTGCCTTCTTCACCTAATAAGCTGTTGCCACTGTAGGCAAAGTCTCCCCAAAGTCTTCACCAAGCCAATTCCCACTGGCCTAAGTCCAACAGCATCCTATTGAAAGCCTTTCCGACACACCTCACCCTGACATGCACATTGTTACCCCTCCTCTGGGTTCAGAGCAGAGTAGCTCCTTGAGAGACTACACACAGCACCTGCGGTGCACAGGGCAGTGGCTGGTCACAGGTCCATGCATTCACTCAACCACTCTTCGGTGTTGACCACATACCAGGCACTTGCAAACAAAAAAGAGGTCAAACAACATACAAACAGACCTTGTCCACCTTGTTCCAGTCTGGTGGAATTCTCCCCACGAAGCAGGGAAGACCTGTGACTTCTTCTGTGCACTCCCAGATGCTACACGCCCCCACTGGTAGCTACACACGTGATTACATGACTGCAGGAAAGGACGCACAGGTGCTCACACACGCTACAATATCTGTCCTAGTGTGCCCCCCAGGCTTCATTACTGCACAGGAGAATGCAACTTCCCCCTTTTCCAGGTAGGACTCTAAACTTTTAAAATGTGAAAGACAATTATTTTATTTCATAGAAACACTGGTAATGTACAATTCTAACAATCTTGAGTTAACATACTGAGAATAAATAGCATGAAGAGGAAAAAAATCACATACCACAAAAATGTAGAAATGACTGTACTAATAGCAAAACAAAAACTAAGTGCGGTACATGGAACATAAGCCAATAATGCATAATTGCCTTGATCTAATAATCATGAGGCCATTTAAGAATGATTTAAGAAAAAGTGTACTGTAATGGTGAGAACAATACCTAAGATATCCAAATAAAGTAAGACTAAGTATGTATCACTCCTAAAGCAGTACACAAGATAATGTGATATTTTAATATCTCTTAATATAGACATTGTTAAAAGTATTTATGACACCAGCACATACACTATTCCAGAATTAATTCTAAAATGTAGATATATTTTCTTGGATCTCAAGCTAGCTATATAAAGAAAGGACTACCAGTGACAACCTACACTTTAGAATAGAAAATCTTTGTATTTTATCTACTTGGTATTAACATTTATATCCTTTATAATTTTATAATCTAATACTAGGAAGTAGATGGATGGAGAAATGGATGGATGTATAGATAGCTAGATCCTTCTAGATATATAAATATATGAATATATCCATATATACAAACATATACAAATACTAGTCAAGAAACTATCTCTATAGCCAGGGACATTCCCATGGACTGAAGAACAGATCAAGGATGTCACTGGATGCCAGGTAAAGAGTCTTCAATAGTTAGATGTTACCCAGAAAACGCCTGCCACTGCAGCTCTGGGTGAGACTGCATTCCCACAGTCTGTCCTCCCGTCTGAGGCGGGCTGCTATCGTGGTGAGTGGAGGGAGGGAGATGAAGTCCTATTATGTACAAAGTGTAGAAAGATCACATCAGAAACCAGGAATCAAATCTCCTCTCCAAAATAAGTATTAAATTATATTAAAGCCTAAAATTGGAATTCTTTATCTTTGACCCATATTTCCCAGGGTGAACTAAGTTATGCTACAGAAACAAAGAGTCCTCCAAAGCAGAAACTCAAAACAAGGTGTTTTCTTGCTCATGCTGCAAATGCAGCCTCTAGGAGGCTAGGTTGAACATCTCCCTCACTCAGGTGCTAAGGCTGAGGGAAGCTGGACCTTCATACTTGCCAGACTGCAGAGAACTGTAAAGGGGCCACACAGCAAAGCATGTGCCTGCTCCAAAAGCTTCCACCTAAAGGTAGCACCACTCACACTCACTCACGTGGCCAATGCGCACTCTAAGTCTCAGGGCCATACCCAACTCAGAAGACGCAGGAAAGCGTAGTGCTGCTGTCTGCTTAGAGATGTGCAGCTAAAAATATTTCCTGAAACACAATAATTACTACTCCAGTCACCAAATGATTGCAGGACAAGTTAGGTTTTTCTATCAAATGACCAATTTGAAAAAGCTTTCCATTTTCAGAAATGTAATTTATATTTGAGCATTGTGTCTAAGGGACTTTAGGCATATAGTTCTTAACAGATGCAGAATGGTGGACTCACTCACCTTTCTTAGTAAAAAAAGTTAAAAAGGCTGGTGGAATAACAAATATTAGGGTGAGAAGCAAGTATTTTTATCACATAGACACAAACACATGCACACACACAAAAATTTAACTCCAGGCTGCCACTAACATAACATTAAACATTTAACCATTCTTACATTTTTAAAAAATGAGCAGCCATCAAAAGCGGGAAGGGAAAAACAGCACAGATATTTTTAGTTCTGAAAAATGTGGAGAAATAATCTGGGTGACACAAAGATTATGTCAAAAACTTTTGTGCAGGTGGGAGGGTCAAGTGAGAGCGCAAATGCACTGCCCAGTGATCCCCAGCAACCTGCATTAATCACCAATAACTCCATGTCATTGTCATGTTATATGCACCTGGCAACACTGTGAGTCAGTCTCCTGGTGCCTCCATGATTTGAATGTATTGCAGTGAATGTATGTCCACCATATGCAACACACCATGGGGGAAAGAAGTCCCTCTGGCAGAAAAAGGATGAATGTTTTGAGCAGACAGACTCTGAATCTCCAGAAGAAAAACAAATGAAGAGGCTTCCCCAGGCCACAACCATCCAAAACCCACACTCACAATATTTTTTTTATTTTTCATGTCAGAAATCTCTTTAATCCTCTCAAAACTATACAGAGAGTTGTTAAAGATAATTATGGCCAAAAATTTTTGAGTACTCTCCATGTGCCATGCACACTGCTAAATAATTTACATGGATTATTTCTATGAATCTTATGAAATTGTTACTATTATCATCACTTTATTAAAAAAAAATCATGGAATTTGCTATAATAGAACTCTGACCAAATCTTGGTCTTCCTCCAATTTTGTAAAATTTAGCTAACACACAATATCATCTCCTTATTTTTTAATTAACTATAATATACCTTATAAAATCACCAAATCAATAGATATGAAATGTTCAAGTGTCCACATTTCCTCTTTGGACATTCTGGTTCTCACTATTTCCATAAATTGGGACAAGAAGCAAACTCATTTCTTAACTGACTGCAAATACCTACTTGCATTTTTCTGTTTTTGTTCTGTGTTCAATATGATCAATCTTCTACTTGAAGCATTTAATTTACTGGTTTCAAAATAAAACTTAAGAAGATGGTCATCCCACTGGGTTTCTCTGAATTTACTGGTCTGTGTGGTGTGCAATGTTACAGGGTTTGGCAAATAACCCAGAAAGTCTCTCCATCGATGGTAAGTTTTCTTTCTGGTGCATCTTCAATGTTCTGAGCCTTCTCACAAATCACCCTCAGAACAGATAAGAAGCCAGGGCTGGAAGACAACCTCTTTTCTCTACTCTGGAATGTCTCCTTTAGCTTGTCACCACCCACATCTCATGATAGGCCTGAGCCACACCTGAAAAACCAACTGGATATCAAGCACCTTTCCCTCACTGCAGTGGTCTCTGTCTTCACTGGGTCCTGAAACCTAAGGAAGCCAAATGAACTTGTAAGGCTGATGAACATGAGAAACAGCTCATTAAGGAGTTCTAGTTTACCTCTTGCAAATTTTACTGATTGTGTAAAATCAAGAAAATCATAGTTTTACTTAAACATCTCAAAGAAAGTGAGAACGAACTTACACCTATGTCTTCCCTGCTGCAAGAAAAGCCATCTTCAATGCAAATTTTGGTTTGCTTCTACCTAACTGTCCCACCTGAGCAGCCGCACTGCCCTATGGAGTCTGTACAATTTCATCAGCCAAGGAACAAACAAATGAACTGCAACATGGCTTCCCAGGCAGAATGAACATGTTCATCTATAAATATAACAAGTATTTTATATGAAAAAGTCTATAAAATAGTTTAAAATAATTCAACAGAAACACTTGTTATAGTCTACATTGTGAAACTGTTCAAGGTATCTGACCCAAATCTCCCAGTGACAACAAATTTTTCAAAATCTTTAAAATATTGGTATACATATATCAAATCATCATGACATATACTTTAAATATCTTATGATTTTATTTATAAATACCTCAAAAAAGCTAAATCAAAAGAATAAAAATTTTTAAAGACTTTATTTATTTTTAGAGAGAGAGTAAGGGAAGGAGAAAGAGAGGAAAAGAAATCAATCTGTGTTTGCCTCTTGCACACCCTCTACTGGGGATCTGGCCTGCAACCCAGGCATGTGCCCTGACTGGGAATCAAACTGGTGACCTTTTGCTTCACAGGCCCATGCTCAATCCACTGAGCCACACCAGGCAGGGTGAATGAAAATTTTTAAATCACACTAATTTTAAAACTGTTGGACATACAAACCCAAGAATTAAAGATATTTATCTGGTGTTCCACTTTATCAACTTCTACTTGGATTATGAATCCATGTGAATTTTATCTCCATGAGGAACAGGATTTTTTGGGGGGTGGATTTTTTTGTTTCACTTTATTTTCTTTTGTTCGGCCTAATATCTAGTCTACAAAATAAAAATAATATAAATTATCACAATAACCTTTGCTTTCCATCACCTCTGTTAAAATCTATTTCTTTTACTTACACACATTTCTTACACCAAAATGCATACCACAGTTAATTTCTACTCACTCCTCTGCACTGACTAATACCATTTCACTGATTAATAACCCTTGACAACTGGTTTGTTAATTCCAACTCCATCAATCTCCCATGTAACCAAACTTCCAGGTGCAAAGTAACAGGATGAGGTGAAAGGGGGAAAATATTCAACCTGGGGTTATCAAATGCCCCAAGAACTCCTGACTGAAAATATAACACAAAGATCTCAGGGATGTTGACCTGTAACTGCCAGAGAGAATGGACATTCACCCTTGAAGAGAAACACAGCTAAAGTGTTCTCAAACACCCTCAGCCATATAAAGGATCTGTCTAAAACAAATACTGCCTTCCCTGTGTCTTCTTTTGGGGGAAAAGGTCTGAGAACACAGTTACAGAAGGAATTGCTACACCAAAAACCTGCAACTGTTTTAGCACCAAAAATACCCTATTGGTGGCCATGTAAAAAATAATCTCGCATTGGAAAATTCCTCATTGCTTAAATTGGAAAGTAAATTCTGAGGCAACTAGAATCCTTACAAATACAACATTCTCAAGATGTAGCTCCTTTCCTTCAAGTGCCTGATTTATTTTTCTTGTCTATTTGATTTTGCCAAACAGGAAGGATCCCTGGGAGAACAGAAAAGATTTTTTTTCTTTCCTTTTCTACAGAAGGTCACTGTTCTACATTCATTACCAGAGCTGGCTGTGAATGCTTCCATCAGTGAATTATTAGTGAATAAAGTTCAGGGACAACATTAACATGTTACTCCTCATTAACGGAAAAGTTAACTCACAAGCCAGGGACAAGAAAGATATTCTCTAAACATGAAGCCAAGATTCCCAACAGGCCAGATTATTTTCAGGCTGCCTTTTATCTTCCCCAATTATAATGGGAAGCCCAGCCGTGACTTTCTTCATACTTGGGAATGTGGATGGAGAGTGAAGACGAGAACAATAAAAGCTGGAGAAGGAAGTCAAAGAGACAGGACTGAAGAGACAAGAATGCTGCCTGAGAGGAGCTATTCCAAAAACAATCTCACTGAGCAACTAGGAAGGCTTCTCCGTCAGAAAACAGAGACTCTTTTCTCCATAGTTACTTAATCTGTCTCGAGTACAGATACCTACGCCCTGGAGAAAGAGTAAGCCCCATTACTATGATGGGTGAGAGGCAGGTAATTATTACTGGGTCAAGGTCCTGCACTGACTTAGCTAAGCCTGCCCAGGACAAGTTACATAATAGCGCTCTGTTTACTCATCTGTAAAATGGAGGGCCTAACAGTGACCACCTCATAAAGGTGCCATGAAATTTAGCGGCACAAAACTACAAAGCTCTGAGCATACTTCCTGGGAGAAAGTTCTCTATCAGTACAATCACCAGTAGGTCATCACTCCACTCTTGTCCACACACCTCACCACCCGCAGTTACTCTCTGCTATTTACACCTTTGTAAACCTCCTGTCTCTCCCACCTCTTAAGCCTCTTTCTTGTACCCTAGTGTCATCCTGTTTTTTCCTCTTCAGCTTTTAACTCATAACAAGTCACTTATCTTTTAAGGCTCAATTTTTTGTTTTGAAAATGAAAGAAATAGGACCACAAAGGATTGAAAAATAACAAAAAAATTAAAAATTCTGATTTCCCTTCAACCAGAGGAGGGCACACAAGTGAGAAGTGATTAAAAACAAATGAGAACAGAACAAGGATGATTTTGTTGTTATTGTTAATACTATTTTAAAAATTAAGTCCTAAGGCTAAGATTAGCTATCAATAGTTAAAGTAAATCCACGCTGAGATGGGTACTAGAAAATGTAGAAAAATTCCGCAAGAAACACAGTATAAAAAAACTAAGAATTTTTTTTAAATTTTGTTATACAAAAGGAAATAAGCCCATTAACATTCACAGTGAATAAAAAAATGCAATTGTCTCATAAAGGAGTTACAGGTAACAGGTAATCAAGTTCTTCAAACAGCCTGGGAACCCTAGGAAGTCACACTCACACACATTTTCTTACTACCCTAACAAAATAGGTGCAAAAAGGGAACCCCTGAAGATGGATACTGTACATGTCACTTGAACAATCCAGCGACCAGGAGCCTCAATGTGCTGAGCAGCAAAACCTGCGTTTTCCATTTTGATGACCACAGTGACTCAATACCAATGAATTACTGTTTGATCACCTACAGACGACAGAACCAAAAAAACAAGGGAATGGAAAATAAAAAATGTGTTTTCTATGGTGATGATTAATTTTATGTGTCAAGTTGACTGCTCAGATTTTGGTGAAACATTACTTTTAGGGGTGTGTGTCTGTTAGGGTGCTTCTGGAGGAGACCAGCATTTCTGTGGATGGACTGAGAAGAGCACACAGCCCCTCTCGGCGTGGGTGAGCATCACGCAATCCGCCGAGGGCCTGCAATGAACAAAAAGGCAGGGGAATAAAGTCAGTCTCTGCCTGACTGTGGTTCTTCACGGGCCTTCAGACACGGACGGGACCTACACCAACAGCTCTTCCAGGTCTCGTAAAACTCTTCAGCCTCCAAAATCAATCACCTGAGCCAATTTCATATAACAGTGATTTTCAACCTTTTTCATCTCACGGCACATATAAAACAATTACTATAATTCTGCAGCAAACAAAAAATATAGTGTATTTTCCTGTCGATCTGACCAAAACAATAGGCATAATTGTGATTCATTTACACCAGATGACTATCGTTACATTGGCAGGAAAAAGAGGACGATGCCCCCGACTACAATGCCAGGTATTGCACGCTTTGAAAATTCATATGGCATACCAGTTAAAAATAACTGCCATGGAACAAGTCTCTCATTTTAACTTGCTTTATGTACACATGTGTGCGTATATATGTATGTGTATGTGCATATATGTAGACATATACATCCTATTGGTTCTGTTTCTCTGGTGAACTCCAACACACATATTAAAATTTCAAGTGAGTTATTTAGCAGTCCATGTTCTCTCTTTTGTCATTCAAACCTTTTCTTCCTTAATTTATTCTTTTTCATGATTACTAATAAAAGCCAAACTATCATAAAACACTTAAAATATAAATTATCAATTCCTATACATCCAATATTCACATTTTCCCAATTACACTATAGTTTTTTTTCAATATTTTTATTTGGATGCTTGATTCAGATTCCAAAGAATCAAGATAAACTAATGTACTCTGAAATCCCTTTAATCTACAGGTTCCTTTTTCATCTCCTTTCTCCCGTCTGTTTTACAACTAAATCTTTTGTATTATAAAGTTTCCTGTGTCTGATTTTGCCAATTTCAGTGAATAAAGCCCTGTGGTATTGACATGTTTCTCTATCAATTTTCTGTAAGTTGACAGATCTAGAAGCTCCATCAGACGTAAAGCTCCCTGTCTTTTTGACGAGACTACTTCACAGGTTGTGTCCTGTACATCTACGTCTAAGTGTCTCCCTGTTTGTAAAGCTAGTGGCCTTTAATCTAGACCCATGGGTTCATCCAGGGTGGAAAAGCACCATCACCATTTGCATGATCTTCACTGAATCCACCATAAACTACCATCATGATCATAAAGATAAAACTGCGGCTTTGTAAGCCGAAATATTTCTACAAAGAAATAGATCCTTCTTCAACCTTTCAGGCATTTGCCTGTACTCAGACCACCAGTGCTTCCTCCCCAAGTTTGAAGGCAGTCTGAAGCTTGTTGAATTCTTCAAGAGCTCACAGGAATATTTCCTGATTTCTGGCACCTTCACGACGATCAGCCTGCTGGTTTATATTTGAAGATCAGTTTGGCTGGTTATAACGTTCATGGCTCACATTTTTTTTCCATGGTTATTTTAAATATGATACTCCATTGACTGCTTTTTTGTCATAAAGTATGGATGTTCAAAAAGTCTCATGAGAATCTAATTTTCTTTCCAAAGGATACTGATAAAGATGGTAATAAAATCTTTTTGCCTGGATGTTAAAGGTGTTTTTTTTATCCTTTCATTAAAGATCACACTTGGACTATCCTATGTCTCAGTGATTGCTTGATATTGCTTTATGAGGAACAAAGTGGCCCTTTCAATATATAGCTTCAAGGACTCTTGTTTCAATAAATTATGTATGGCTTTTATATTGTTTCTTTCTGTTTAATTTCGATTTCTGCTTGTAGGACTACCAGTGTATATATTTGGTTCACTTTTAGATAGTTTCTACCCAACTTTTCCTCAAGTATGTTTTCATAGCTATATTTTTCTTTGCTTATTAAAATATTCCATCTCCTCCGTTTTTCTTTAAGTATTAACACTTGTGTTTACTTACTCTTCCATTTCTTTCTACTTTACTCTTAATTTCTGAAATTACTTTATTTCTACTGTTTTCCTGAATTCTTCCATTTTTCTCTTAAAATCTTCATTTCTGAGGTTCTCTAATGTTGATGTATATGCTCCTTTAACATCTCTTATGTTCTTAATATTTTTATTGTTCTAAAATATCAGGTGTATTGTTTTCAACTCTTGTGAGCACTGTTCCTCATTTTCTTTTTAATTATAATAACTTTGCACAAAGTTCAACTACAAATCCTATTGCTCATATTTTATGTAAAGTAAATATTCCCAAACACTGGGGCGAGTGAGGTTTGTGGCTAAGATTTTCCCATTCAAAGGTCCAGATCCTTTGCTTTTATTGTCCTCACAAAGTGATTCTAAAAACTGTGACCCTCTGCTTTCTCACAGATCAGTCTTTTCAGCTGACACACATTTTTCTGAGCCTCCTCCTTCCTTGACCCTCACTCTTCCATCTTGGTCAACCCAGGCTCTACTCCCATCACTTTCTCCTTGATGCTAAGTTCTACCATGGAAGGGACATTTGGTTTGTTAGTTTGTAACATGATGAAACCCAGACATCACCAGACCTGGATCCACAGTGGTCTTGCCCTCGCCCAGGACAGAATGTTCTATGAAACTGCTCTCAGTTTTGGACGCACATTCCCTAGAAGCCCACCAAGATTTCGTGTGGGTATCTGTGGCTGATTAGAGAAATTTAGACCCTCGCTAGCTTCCCTCCAGGACCAACTCCACACAAGGCTCAGCTGTTTGGTGGCTTCTCCCATCCACACATATTATTCTGAGACTGAATAAGATACTTTGTAACCTAGTTTTGTTGCAGATAGTTTGTGGTTTTGTAGTTTAGTTTTCCTAGTTGCTCTATTTTTTTCAGGGACAAATTTGAGATTTAAGATCCGTCAACACTGGTGTTCTCTTTCCAGAATTCACTACAAATTAAAATTATAATGATTCTAAAGCCAAAAAACAATCCATCTTTTTGTATTTTTAAAAATTATAAGTATATGAAAGTATTTCAATTGTCCCTAAAATCAAATATTCCTATACCTACCAATTTATTCTATGAAATTTTTCAATCACTTATTAAAAATTTTTCATGAAATAATTTTAGTGATTTAAATGAAATAGGTTTAGGATTACATTTTTTAGAGTATCATAAAAATATACACAAAAAAATTAAAATCCATTGATGAAACCCTTATACCTACCAAAAAGCTTCACAACATGAAATTTAAATTAATGTTTTCAAAACATTCCCTCCCCTCAAAACTCCACTTCCACATGGACTTACAGATGAAGCTGTTCTGAGCAGCACAGGAGCGTCAATCCTGTCTCACCACCACGTGAAGATCTGGGTGCTTCTCTGCGTCTCCCCCATTGTCACCCTCAACCCAACTTTTGTCATCTCTCACCAAGGCTGCTTGCAAAAACAGCCACCAATGTCCCACTTCAATTCATTTTCAAATAATGTATAAACAATTTCAACACATGTGGCCAAGGAGTCCTTGTTCCCAAAACCTTAAGAAGCGGTAGAGCTGAAGTGTCTAGTAGGTAGATGGGATAGAGTAAGAGTCCACCAGTTTTTCTGGGTTCATGAATTCCGTTCAGGAATGGCAAGACACAAAAAAGCAAGCCTGAAGTTCTACTCTGAACTAAGTTACCTGGCTATTTGAACTTCCCCTCCTTGGGCCTCAATTTCTTCACCTAATAAATGCAAGAGCTTGACTAGATAATCTTAAATCATCTTACAGATTTCATAACAAAATTAGGGTTATTCAACAGCAGGCGAGAAATCCCCAGGGAACTAAATGCATCAGTTTTGCTACTGAGAAATCTTCATTCCCAGTGGTATTTTCAGGGGTTAAAGATGGCCTATAGCCAGCGATTTTATAAAATAATATAGCCTACAACTAAATAAAAATAAAAATAATGAGAGGTCCATTCTACTTATGTTTCTAGGGCAAACCAGGAAACTGATCTGCTTTGTGAACAGCTGTCCCCCAACGCCTATCACAGTGCCCAGCCTGTGACAGGGGCTATATATACAGGGTTCGGCACAAATAATGCCCCTATTTTATTACAAGATCTTTCATTACAAAATCATAAGCATGTAATTCTGTAACATTACAATATCACACTCAAGCATACCATATGACATTTTAGGTGAAATGTTCAGATTGCTGTCTCATGCAAGACATTCACACACCCTAGCAACCACACTCAAGCAAGCCTTACTTCTGCCAGACCCCGTATATTTGTTGGATGGATGCATAGGCCCCCTTAACCTTATAAACAGCCACTGTATCTTTCATCTTGCTTGGTAATGACTGAGACCATAGAACAATACGGTTCTCAATAAGCACTGGCAATAAAGGAGGCATAAACTACTTTTGCTCAGTAAAACAATGAAGCCCATCATCTGGGTCCCTACAATCTTGCCAATATATAAGCGCGTATGCTCCTATTAGTTCAGATGAGAGATGACACTGCAAAATGGTTATCCCCATTACAATGTATTCCATCTCTAGGCTGCACTGGAAACAGGATTACAGCCAGTAAAATGGGATTTCTTTTAATAATAAATGAAAGTAAATCTGAGAAAGCAGCAGCCGTTAACAACCAAACTAGCAGGCAGGTCACATAGAACCTGAATCTGAGACAACCCTGCAGAAAGAAAACGTACTAGATTTGGAACCAGGCAGGTATGAGTCCGAACCCTGTCTTCACTATTGGCCACCATAAGCTTCAGCATCTTTATTTATAAAATAGGGATAAAAAAAAACATAACTCTCTGATAGACTTGCTGCCCAGGGTAAATGAGATCAGGCATGCAGAACACAGATATGCAAGGTACTTGGCACAAAGCAGTAAGGCAATGGAACTTATTCTCCAGAGCCCCTCCCAGTGATCAGAAACAAACTGAGAGAAACATGGAGATAGAAAACAAAGACAACCCAATAAGGACATCCATTTTTTAATATATGTTCTTTCTCCTAGGTAGCTAACCCTAACTTTATATAATTTTAAGCAGCCGTCCATGTAACTCACAGTTCCCTAAGGTCAGGGGAAACTTCAAGGGTAGATTTTAAATTATAAACAACAACAATAACAAAAACAAGTAGGAAACCTATGAGGCTGCTAAACAGAGGCTGAACTACACCAAGTCAAATTTGAGCAAAACGAGTTATTACCAGACATAGTTCTACTGGAGCACAGATTTGCTCTCTGTTAAAAACAAGCAAAGCTTGTCTTTAAATTTGTTTTTCCATGCCAGAGGTGGAACAATGTCATGGCTACTGAACACAAGCTCATAAACAAGATGGTCCAACTGCACATACAAGGCCACCACCAGGCCAGCTGGCTAACACTGGGCACAGTTAAGGAGTCTACAGGAGGAGATGGAGGGCCGAAGTTCAAGTCCTCTTGCACCATTCACTGAATGTGACCCTTGGACAGGGAAATTTTCAGTGGAAACTTTCCTCACTTTAGTTTCCTCACCTGTAGAAATAATACCTCATAAGATTTCTGCAAGGCTCAATGTAATAGATAAAAGGCACTCAGAAGTAGGCTTGGGACATACTATAAAAATACTACGTAAGTGTTTGGGACAAAAAGACACCACTTTGTTTCTTTTGCCATGTGAAATATTAACAGTGCCTTCATGAGACTGCGGGGATAAACTGAACAAGACATTCCACGCAAAGAGTAGAGCACTGGACCAGGAATACAATGTTCCTTCAACAAATGACTATCAATAGCATAACTGCAACTACTGCTATTATATTAAAGGCATCCAGAACTCTTCAAGCCATGACGGCTGAAAAACAACCCAGGATGACCTCACACACATACACACCCACACATGCAGATTTAAGTTCTTATATTCCTCAGTCTCTCTAGAGCCTCAGGTCCCATCTTCTGCCATTAAGATGAGTTCCATGCAGTACCTCATGCTGGAGATTTTACTCTGTTCTACCTTGTTACCTAACCTAGCATTTCAAGACCCTGGTCTTTGCTAAATAATAATGTATGGGAAGCTGTTTAAGGTGATCTAAGCAATTGTTCATTGCACATAACAATACAGATCACAGGATTTGAAATTTAAATGTGCCCATAAAAGTTTGGGGCATTTAAGACCCTAAGACAGATATGCACATTTAAATGAATCCAGCATCCTGAACCAGTAAGCATACATTAAATATTCATAAAACCAATAAAACAGTTTTGACAGCCATTTTGATCTGCCTCAATGCCCTGAAGTACTTCCCCCACTCCTACCCCCACAGCCAGATTTAAAACTGGGGGCTGGACCAACATGGGTAGGACTGAGTATGGGTATCAGGGGAACCATACAAGGGCATGGTAATTATTTAAAGACTCAGAACCATTTTGCAGATATTGTTGCCCCTTAAGAACTTCTACTGAGGAAAGCAACTAATTGAAGAGCTACCTGGAGTTCTAGGAAATTTAATGATGAATCTGAATTTAATGTTTGTTTAGAATAACCCTCAGCCTATATTATAGAAAGCTGCTAACTGAGGCATCATGTGGAAACTTAGGAAATTTAACAACTCTGGGTTTCAAATGGTTTTTCATTGTATTGTAAAATGTACACATCCATTTGCATAATTGTCAACCTTGTCTGAAAGATTATGCACACACACACAAAAATACCTCACTTGATTGTGTCCTGAAAAGAAGGCAGAGAATAAACATTTGTTGAATGGCTGACAGATGGGTTGACAAAGTGAAAGAAGAATGTCAGTACTGCTGCTCAATTACCTCAGAGACAGTAAATCTAAAATCATGGTTATGACACCCTTACACACAACACACACACACACACATACACCCCTGAAGCTATCCAGAAGAAGTTGCCGGAAAAACCTAATCTTTGCAGCAAGGCTGTGCTGTATCAGGGTATACGGCCCCTGTTCGTGATGCAAAACCAGATGCATTTTAAAGCTTGCTTCATCCTAGCAACTCTTCCCTCTGAGACACTGAGGGCCAGCTCCGAGTTGTCCCCACTCTGTCCTCACGCACATTTCTAAATGTGAGCTGCTTGTGCAGAAGGGCCCACTAGTGAATTAAATCACTTCCGTTATGCCGCAACTGATGGGGAGAGAGTGCAGAGCTCAAGACGAACAACACGCAAACCGTCAGACCCGACCGGAACCTGACACACCGGCACACAGACGAGATGGACGAGACAGACCAGACGGACGCGGGGCTGTAACGCCAGGCAAGGCGTCATCAGCACTGGAGGGAGTTTTGATGTTCTAAGCCTATGGGAATTTGGAAAAGGTCTGCAGTAGAATTTTTTACCTTATCTGACTGACATAGACATTATACCTTTAAATTAAGTCTAATAAAGTATATTGCCTTTGTTTTTTTTTATTTTTTTTATTTTAATGATTGTTCAAGTACAGCTTTCTCCCCTTTACTCCCAATCAAGCCCACCCACCCCCCAGTATATTGCCTTTGTTAATCAGAACATGAAAGCTAAAGATGTGTTTTGTGAAAGAGCAGGTCGTTTTATTCCACTGGACACAGGCATGATTGAATAAGGTGCTTCACTACATTTTGGCTTCGGTCAAACAAGCGGGTTACACGACTCCAGAAGAGACCAACTTAATTTCCCACCTTGCAGATCACTCTGGCTCTTTCCCTCAGCGTTCTGGATGAAAAGCAGATACAGTAGTCAGCCTGGAAACTGTATAGGTCAGATTTCTGCTACAATAACATTGTGTGACCCGCTCCCCCAACCCAGAAAAAGAAAGTTTTGGTGGTGGACAACAATCAGGTGTTCTGGACGACAGCACTGAGCAGCAGGTTGGGGCCAGACCCTTCCACACTTCTCTCATCCTGGGGCCAGCAGCAACCTGACCACATGGGGCATGCTATCTCACCGCAGGTGGCAGAGCAGAGCCCAAGCAGAACTATGCAAGCACAGCCAAGGCCTCTGTTCACATGTTTCCACTGACCAGAAGAACCCCAAGGCTCAGCCCAAGGTCAACAGGACAGCAAGGTGTCCACCCACCAAAAGGTCAGAAGAATCAATCACTTGGCAAAGGCTCTGCCTGGCTATTACAGTGGGAGAATATCAAGCCTGAACCACAATTATATCTGCCACATGTGCACTGCCAGACTCACCCCAACCTGGTCTCCTGTTGACAGCCTCCCATTCCTCACCACACAGAGGTGGAAATAAAGCTAAGGAGGGACTTTGGTTGCAGAAAAGGTCATTCATAGGTTGGTAGGTGACCAGTCAGATACACATTCTGTCTGTGGTGTCACCTTGACAGCAGAACACTAAGGTAAAGGTCCACAAAAACAACTTCAACAGCCCTTACAGTCCTTCTTGGGGACTGCATTTCTCCACTTGTCCTGGAACTCCTTATCATACTTTATAATAAATGCCTGTTTCATTCTGGTTAATTTAAGTGAGTCTCTGTCACTTTTCCAGTCAAGTGGCCACAGTGGAGACAACTGAATTTCTATCCTGGTGGAGCTGGGAGGAGAGAACTGTCAGCTTAGACTGGCAGTGGCAGCCACCTGGGAACCTGTCTGCACCTGGTGTTGTACGACAGGCACATGGCTGGTTCTAGTAAGGTCACATGCCCAGAGGAGATGAGGGTTAATGAGCAATAATGAAAGCGGTGGTTTTTAAAAATGTTAAATAAGATACCCCTTGGTCACTGGCACTGCCTAGGACAGGCCCTACACAGAAATCATCCGATTAGGCTTGTTGTTTTATTCCTGTCCCAAGGTTAAATATGTAATGGGCTTCTGGAAAAGGTCTGACTCTCAGACAGAAAGAGAGGTGTGGAGAGAAACTGTTTTTCTGCTATTTGCCCAGGCAAGCTACTGAAATCATGAGAGAACAGAGATTCGATGCTTGTGCACCTCATCAAAAAGCTTCCATGGTTTCCAACTGTCAAGTGAATAAAACTTACATGCTTCAGCTCAGTATTAAAATGCCTTCACTATCTCTATTGCCAAATGAAGTCTTTCTATTCCCTTCATGACAATACAGAGTAATTATATGACCAGCCACTGGTGTTGAGAGCTTACAAGGTGCCAAACAGCCTGCTAAGCACAGTACACACAGTATTCATGTACTCCACACAACCCCACGTGGTCAGTGTCGTTCTGCCCATTTCACAGAAGGTAACAGGACCAGAACTCACATGCAAGGCCCCATCTTTTCAAATATATTTCCTGGCGACTTTCTGTATGTCAGACACCACTACACCATATCGTTACCTCTTCCAGTTTGTCCTTCTGTGCTTTCTCTCCAGATGCAGCAAAAAGCCATGAGAAATCACACTGTCCTCCTCAAAAAAGTGCAATAATTTTTCTCTTCTTCCCTTAATGGCCTTCAGTCCTCCCTACTTATACGATGGTAATTTAATTACACCTTCTGCCAAATTTGAGGGTAGACTAAGGCTGCCGCTCAATCATTTGTAACTTTCCTTGCACCCTACACACCCCGGGTAAGAACAACAGACAACAGTTATTGAGCCTTTATCATGCGGAAGACAGTGAGCTAACACTTCACATATTATTTATTACTATAATAAGCTTACAAATTCTATTACCCCTGTTTTACAGCATAGGAAACAACATGTGAAAACATTGAGTCACCTGCCTAAAGTCACACACCTAATGGGTAGCAGAAACAGATGGAAACCCCAGAGATTCAGTAAGAAATAAGTAACAAAATTTAAAAATTGTTATACCTCAGTTTTTATCAACTAAAATACAAAAGGTCTAACTCTGAAGCACTTGGATCAAAAGTCTCCATTAGGCGTGGGCTCAAGTTTAAAAGCCCTTTTCACTGCCAGATTTGAACAACAGCCATGGATTTGAGAAGAAACTGCACCCTGGCCAATTTCTACTTGGGAGGGCAGGCAAAGAAGGGGTTTAGTCCAGTGTTATCTAGGTCAGTGGATCTGTGCCCAATGCACTACACATTCCGAAGACTTTAGACCTAACTTTATCTGCATGTTTTGTGAAAAGGATGGTCTGTCTTGCATAATTAATTTTGCTTTAATATCCAATATCAGATTATGGAATTTAAATGACTTACATTCAAAGAAATTAATTCCTCTGTGGGAAAGCTATGATGTGGTTGGTTAACTATTTTAGGAGCTTCCAAAGTGGACCAAGGGACCACCTGAGTAAGAATTGTCCAGGGCGCTTGAAAGAATATTTGATGTCACAGTTTCAGAATAGGCTTAAATGCCACTTATAAAGGGCCCCAGGGGTTTCTGATGAGCTGTAAAACTTAAGAACCACTGAATTCAAGTCCAGTCCACACTTCCCAAGTGCCAACACTTCTTTCTGTCACTTAGTTTAAAAATAACCCCACAAAAAAATCAGATGGTCTTCTCATCATTTTTGGCCTTAGTCTCCAACAACTGCAACTTTGACGCACTCCAGGCTATGACAGTTAAGTCTCCTGAATATTTGGTTACATCCACGTAAAAGGCCTGATCAGAAAAAGTCCATTCTCTGTGTTTTGACGGTGCCTGCTCAGAGTTCTGTTTGTGTAACCGTATCAGGATGCTGTCCAGGTAGGATCACATCAACCCAGGAGCAGGAAGGACGCACTGAGTAAAGCAGCTTGCCCTTCCATAATCTGATAAACAGGTGTTAACAGAAACACCACAAGTGCCGGACGCCTGGGCCTGCACACTGTTGTTGAACCATATGTCAGAGTGTTCTAGCTCTACACAAGATCAAAAATGCAGCTTCCCAGATGAAGTCATTCTCTGAGCTTCCTGCCAGAATCTGAGGGAAAGAAGGGGCTTTGCTTATAAGAATGATATAGGCTCAACACACAGTTCAGAGTTTGGAAGAATAAATAGCCTGATAATACTCTCTAATAAGTATATACACAGACGCATTTAATTCTGTCATCAATGTGGTATTTATCAATATGGTATTTGCACATATGTATATATGTGTGTACCTGTAAGATTTACATACATTCACACACACACACACACACACACACACACACACTAGGAATTTCCTGGCAGACTTAAGAATATTTCAACTTGAATCGGTATCAGCTAAAAAAATAAAGACATGAAATAATAAAATAAATAAATAAAATGAAGTTAATCACTGGGACTTATACTATACTGATCAGGATCTGTGACAGGGAACTGACCACAACTGAAATACAACTGTTAGCTCCCAGATGATGAGAGAGAAACGGAAAGAGAGTAAAAGAAAAATGCACAGTTCTTACAGTCAAATCTAAGTTTTGACAACGTCACTGGCATAACATACGCTTCTGTCCCAGAGACAGAGCGAAAGCAAACTTGAATAATGACTAGGAACTTTAACTGGACTCTCCATCTGCTTGTAAGCTGGATGAACCTCAAAACACATTCACCCACCACGTCAGGGTGTCTTCCAAGAAGAAGTATTTCCTTATCAATCTCTGACAAACTACTAAATTTCCCATTTTACCTCTGACCAAGGGTAGAATAACCTCTCTGTCTATGATTTACAAGTAGTCTTAACAATTAGGACGTGATATACAGCTCATGCAATTCATTTCAATAGAAATTTGAATGGCTCCTTTTTCCCTTTTCAAAATACAATACCCTGCATTGTCCTCTCTGTGCATGTGATAAACAACTTGGGCACAGAAAATGAAGACTTTTTAAATGGCGAGATGAAAAGCGAGATTCTGCATTCTCTGCTTATGAAGGGCCTGTGCTCTGAAGTGATGACAGCTGAGGTCCTGCTGTGTTTCCACCTGCAAAACTCTATTAAGTCTAATAGAACTTACCAGGTACACAGGCCACCAAGAATGAAACCTAATTACCATCTCAGTTCATTTGATTTCCTAAAATTACATCAACAGAAAAATCAGATTGATAGTGGATACTGGTTTTATGGGGCTTCTAATAGGAAAAAACCTCATTTAGTATTTACAGAATAATTACCACTCTGTGATCCACCCAGGGCCCATTGGAATCTGTGCTATCTCCTCCTTTCCCTTCCTTTGCCCACAGACATAATCAGCAAAACCTGCTAACTCCTCTACAACATTGTCAGGAACCGCCCTGCCTGGTTTCAGGAGCTGTAACCTTCCCATGGCTAAGGCTGAGAGAACGACCTTGGGATCATAAGCCATTAAGGAGACAAAGCTTATCTCCCTGGCAGGGGCACTGCCTCTGCTCCTTTTACTTCACCCTGCCTGGCCCCCAATGCTTGATCAGTTAGCCGATGACGGGTAAGATTCCTCAAGGGAGGGATGACCTAAGACAGGTATGATCACAGGGAGCCCCAGGGAAGGACTTGGGGACTATAGAAAAAGGGGGTGATGGACCCTCGCCCCTCAGCTTTGACATAGCCTGAGTCCTCATTCTGTCTGCAAGAAGTATCCTAATCCCTTGGCTGCCTTACTTCCCCTGCCTGACTTAAGCCTGAAACAATGCCATCACAGGTGCCATCCTGTGCTGGAAAGTGTGGGGTCCCTAGGGTGATCAGGCCTAAGAAAGAATCCATAAAATCCTGTGAAGCCTACTTTGCTAATACCCTCAATTTAAATAATAAGGGACCAAGTAGGAAGTGAGTCTGTTCCTCAAAGTTTTATGGCCCTTTAGCTATTTGACCCTGACTCAGAATAAGCCCTCAGAGTTCTTTGAATATTATCAATTGTTTAATCATTTCTGCCTGACAATGATTGATGAGCTTTATTCCTGTGCAAACTGAACCCAATAAAAGCCTGTCAAGGCAAGGGTCAGGGCACTCTCCCCTAGAGAGAATGGCTGTGCTGTCCCTTTTCCTCCACAGGACTTGGTAGTCCATGTGAATGTATCTCCTCTCATCCATAATGCCGCAGACACTGTGGGCCGGTGTCCATGTCACAACATTTTGAAGAGAACTTAAGAGAAAAACAATATTCATTAAGATGCACTGTAAATCAGTGCACAAAAATTGTGCAGACTCAGAAATCAAAGTGGCTTAACCACTGAATTCAATTTCCATTCACTGCATCTAAAACGAGTCCCAAAGCAGTTAGGGTGTATATGTACTGTATTCAGAACTTGGCTGAGGAGGATGGAGAAACAAAGCCTTTAACCCATCCTTCACAATACCCTGTGAACTATTCTGCGGAGACATTGTCTAGAGAGAGATGCACTTGCATCCTGGCTCACTAACTCTGAAACCCAACTTCATTTCTCATCAATACCATTATTGCCCATGAAGTCCATTCTGAGATCATTCAATCAAGCATGCTGACTATAAACGGATTCTCTCCCTCCCTTCAACCTGACAGACCAAAGTGACAATGCTGAAATATCCTGTCCCATGAGCTCAAGCTAAAAATGGTATGCTAGGTCTAGCAGAGACTTAGGCACACAAGACTGCACTCAGTACATCTGATACTTGTCAATTCAAAAGAAACTAGCTCCAAAGGCCTGGCCCAGAACATCAGCAATCATCCCACAAAATTTTGCCAGCATGTACTTATATCTGCAAAAAGGTCTGTTGTTTTCTTTTTCTAAACTGGCAAAGAGGGACTATGATCATCAGATAAACAGAAAACACAATCCACAATATAAAAACAAAAGGTCTTGTCCTATGTTGCAAAAGGCAAGATTTGTAAATTCATTTCCCCCCTTTTACTACACAGCATCTACCCTTCGTAAGCAATCATATCAAAATGAAAATAGAAGTTTTCCTCTGCTAAAGTATAACTAGCCCTGGCTGGTGTGGCTCAGTGGACGAGTGCAGGCCTGTGAACCAAAGGGTTGCTGGTTCGATTCCCAGTCAGGGCACATGCCTGGGTTGTAGCCAGGTCTCCAGCAGAGTGCACATGAGAGGAAACCACACATTGATGTTTCTCTCCCTAAAATTAAATAAATAAGATCTTAAAAAAATAACTAAAGAGCATTCCTTCATTGTCTTCCCGTCACAAAGTAAATACACCATGAGACTTAACTGTGGTTAACACTGTCATACGTCCCAGCAGGGTGGCCACCTGGGGACTCACTCTGTGGCACCCTTTAAGATAGACTTCACAACTTCCTGTGTCTGTTAATCACCCTAACCCAGAAAACAGTCCTCGAAGATACCATCAGTGGGTAACTTGTACCACAGGACCCCTTTGGCATTTTTTTCTTTTCTTTTTGCAGAAAGAGTAGAACTGGAATTTTCCTTAAGAGCAATTTGTTATGAATCTAATCAGTGGCTTTTCATTTATTGGCTTTTTTTTTTCTTAAAGAAAAACAAAAACAGAAGAGAAACCCTTACACAGGGTTTCTCAACACTAGTGAGAATTTGAGCCTGATAATTCTCTGTTACACAGTGTACGATGCTCATCAGCACCCCTGGTCTCCCCGTTCCTTAGAGGCTGGGAGCTCCAGTCCTATTGTACCAACCAAAAACATCTCCAGACTTTACCAAATTTCCCCTTAAAAATAACATTGCCCCCAGTTGAGAACCACTGCTTTACAGCAAAAGAAGTGGGCTCATCTAAAGTAGCTAAGGGTAGTAGTCCTGGCACTGTTGGTGAAGGAGTGCTGTGAGTCTGTACAGCCCCTGCGGGTTTCCAGGTCCTATGCCTCCATCACCAGTGAAACTGGAGCCAAGATCACTAGCAAATGTTTCTACAGACCTGTATCGTGCTGTCAAACCCTTCATGATGTGCTATCGTAAAACTAAAGCCCACAAGAAAAAAATGCCTGTGTCTGCAAAGGGAGGAAGAGAATTAGCATTTATACATTAGGAAGTAGGAAAATCCTGTGTGTCACACTGCTGCTTTGGCAAATACCTAATGCTCACGGACCTATTTTTAGAAGTTGGGGAACAGAGGAGCAAAGAAAGAGAAAAGTCAAAGTATGTTTATAATATCTTTTCATCTTTTTGACATATCTATGAAGCTTTTTCTTTTTCTTTCCTTTTTTTTTTGAGAGAGACAGGAAAAAAGTCAGTAACCCCTGCAGTAAAAATAAAGAATGAGCATATGAAGAAGTAAAGTTAACCATCAGCACTTTTAAGTTACCCTTAAACAAAAAGACTCTGATGAGACCAATTTATTTTAACCCCTTGGCAGAAGAGGTTGCCAAATACATTCTATATACCACAAGGTTCCATTGGGAACAAGAAGCAAAACCAAGTCAGGCAGCTTGAAAACTGAAATCTGAAATTACATTCCTTGCCTAAGAAATTGGGTCATTCACACCCCAGTAAAGAGGGTGCAAAGCCAGTTTTAACCATTAAGCCCCAGGTTGCCCACAAAGTTAGCAACTTTATAACAGGAGAAGGCAGCGAACTCGGGGCAATAAGTCTTTATATATCAAATGTCAAACAGTGGAAACATGGGACTAATCCAAAAGTATTTTTAATAATGAGTTGGTCCAGGGTAATTAACACTCCTCCCCTGTTCTTCTAAGATGCTAGAACACCAATCCACAGACCACCAGGTTGATATTACTTAGAGGAAACTCAGGGGAATCTAAGTAACCAAACACTTCTTTTCAGGGGACTTGAAAACTGTCATTTTTCTTTACTTCAAACCTGCATTTCGGTCTTTCTCGGCCAGTAAACGTGATCATGTTTGCACCAAGCATTTTCCAGAACTTCCCACTGAACCAACCGTAAATCAACTCTCAGGGAAAGGCAGTGATTACTACAACAGATGGATTTAGCCATAGCAGATTTTTCATACCTGACAGCTCTGTCCTAGAGGAAGTACAAAAGACCCAGGCATTGCAACTTTTAACTCTCCAAACAGACCCAGAAGACCCACAGCAAAGAGATGTTTTTTAAATCTCTAGAGAAAGAGACAACTTGCAAGGACCAGGAAGTGAGTGCATGAAAGCGTGTCACCCAATGAGAGAGCCCGGCCGACCACCAGACCTTCACATCCCGACATTCAGGAGGCAACAAACAGAATCCTCTGGGGAAAAAAAATAAATAAATACCCATCATAAAACGTGAACATAAGTCGAAATGGCACTGTACTGTGAGTTGCAGTATTCTCACAGAAATGCTTCAGGCATACCTTCTAAAACCACGTTGTCCAATACAGTGGCTATTAGCCACATGTGGCCAATCGGGCCCTTGAAATGTGGCTGAGAATTGAGATGTGCTCACAGTACATAACACACACTGAATTTCAAAGACTTAGCAAGAAAAGAGAATGTAAAATATCTCACTAATAATTTACTGATTTGATGATGAAATGATAATATTTTTGAGATACTGAGTTGAATAAAATATACTACTAAATTTAATTTCACCTGTTTCTTTTTTAGTATTTTAATGTGGCCACTAGAAAGATGTAAATTATATATGCTAATCACATGTTGATTGACAGGATATTTCTAATGGTCAGCACGTTCTAGAACAGGAGTCAGTAAACTCTCTGCAAGGGCTGCACAGTAAATAGCTTAGGCTCTGTCTCTGGTACTAAAGCAGCCAGAAACAATAGATAAGCAAATGGGTGTGGCTGCGTTCCAACAGTATTTTATTTATAAAACAGGCAGATGAATTTGGCCTGTGAGCCCTAGTTTGCCTTCCCGGGTCAGAGTGGTTGACAGTTCCCTATAAGAGGAACATAAATACATGAGGGGCCCATGACATGAGTTCAGCCTGGAGATATATTTGTGTACCCAGCAGGGTTTTAAGCAAAGCTGTACTTGAATGCACTGAGACTGAGCATGGATGATCTACCTCCTCAGTCGACTATCACTCCTCAAATGGGCCTGGCCTTCTACACACAATGACCATGCACACTTAGCATTCCTGCTATAAAACTGGTGTCATACAACGAGCCAGACAGTAATGGAGTAAGATAATGGGAGTTCTATCAGAGGCCAGGTGAGCTGACCATATAATTTGTCAACCAAACAAAATCAATTCTGAGAAGGAAAGGAGATATAATTAATAACTGTATCTGGGTAACAGGCATGGACCAGAATGTACACATCAGTATCCTACTGATAAAAGAAGCTAGGCTGACAAAAAAAAAAAAAAAAAGAAAAGGTCAACTTTCTCCAAAATGCAGATATAAACAAGTATGGGAACTGCTGGTAGCACTTCTCTAAAGCACATTGTATTAAACAAACCCTGCCGAACACATCCATCAGGCTGGCCTCCCTTAACGTCTGTGGAATGAACACTGGTGAGCTGCACCTGCACTTTGCTCTGCTTCCCACACTCTGTCTTCATATTTCAACTCTGGGTAACATTCCTGGTTTTAGTCTGGGTGGTCAGTGCCTTCCCCATCCAAGTCAGGGACTATAATTTTAAAAAGTTCCACCCAGGTTGGGTAATGTGTACATGGAATCCAGTACACTGCTCTCCCTACTGCTACGTATCAATGATCATTTCCATAGTTTAGAAAATATTTGTGAAGATTAAACTGGGACTTCAGGGTTGCAGCACAGAGCTCGGTTAGCCTAAGATAACGACGGGCACAAATAACGGAGCCTGGGTGCCCCTGACACAGCCTGGAACACTAAGCTACCCGGTGACCTGAGAAAGCCCTCCTCCCACACAGCCCCTCACCTCCCTTGCTTCAGACACAGGCATGACATCATCATCATGATGGGGGGCCAACATGAGGGTAATGCTGATACTGGGTGACAGAAACCCTAGACAGAAATAAACAGCAACCTCAGCCTCAGTCTTGGGCTGCTGGACCGAAACAAAACTGAAAGCAACACAAATTTTATTCTTTCTTGTTCTGTTGAAACCAAGTGGAGTCTCTTCTGCTTGTCTCTGACATGATTATTCCTATGACTGGCTCCTGTCTTCCCCTTCTTCACTTAGCCTCTCCCCTTCCCTCCTGCATCCCTTTTCCCTTTCTCTGTGTGAAAATCATGACACACAGAGACATACACATATTATATATTACTCCCCTCCCTACAGTGGTCAGTACCTAAAGGGTATGTGTGTGTGTACAAACACAAGCACACACCATGCACCCTCCAGGTACAGACCCCTGGAGAGGAATCATGGAGGGATATGAGGTTTTGAGGCTAAGTTAAACAGTCAGAAGCCATTCCCCACCTCACAAGCACTCCCTGAGCTGCCAGTGCATCTGCTTTGTAGAGGCAGCTGGTGACACACTTTTTACCTCACCAGTCACTTCCCAGAGGGACACTGAAAGTGGCAGTGCTGAGTCAGTGGCTCCACAGGAGGAATACCACAAACAAAGCTCTTAACCAATTTCTGCTTCCTCCTACTTTTCTCCTTCCTTAAAGGAAGTGAGCAGAGCTCATACCCCAGGCAACTCTCCTTTCTCCACTCCTAGCACTTACAGTATTTCTTTCCTCCTTCAGGCTGAAACACCAGTCCTGAGCGGCAGGAGGATGACAGCCTCACAGGGAACACTCAGGCTTCAGAGATGACCAGGGCATCACACAGAACAAGCAACTAACTGCCAAGCCACAAAGACACAGAGATACGTCCCTGAGAATCTCCACAAGTCTCTACACCTACTACACATCTAATAAAAGTTTTAACCCCTACTGGGACTCAGCATTCTTTTTAATCACATGGTTTCTTGTTTGCTCTTATTTTTGAAGTTGGTGCTGCAGCAGCAGCATGTCACCTGTCTTCCAGCAACTCATCTGGAAACCCTACAATCTCCTAATAAAATGAGATCCATGAAGGAACACACCAAATTCTAAACCAATAGTTTGCCCCTCTACACACACACAAACTAGTTTATTTACATAATCACAACAATATTGATTATACAATTAGATTTTGCCAGCCAGTACACTAAGCACTGTATCAGATTATTTCATTTAATGCTTGCTATAATCCCATTGTTAGCCCCCTATTAGGCACCGAGTGGGGTAACTTCTCTAGGGCATGCAGCTAGGAAGGAGCAGAGTTGGAATTCACAGCCAAGCTAAGCTGGTCTGCCTTCGTGCCCACACTTTTCACTCTTAATGGTACACCACCTCACAAATTAAAAAGTCTATAGTCTCTCAAATTAGGAATTCAATTCATTGATAATAAACACACGTAATGTCCTGGGGAGAAAATGTTATCTCCTGCTCCCAATAGGGTAAAGCAATAGGGTAACTCTCTACTCCTGAGCACCTTAGGTGTTGGGTACTCATAGTGAACTCCCTCCAAGAAGTGCAGTGTGAGAAGGTGTAGTGGGTGTGCACATCCAGCGCAGAAACCTAGCAAACACTATCACAAGCCAGGTGATCAAGGTCAACATCAACAGTAACAAACTGTGCTGATGGCATATGCCTGTGATATGATATGATGAAAATGGCACTTTACTTCTGTTATCATCTACCTAAAAACCTGAATCTCAGTCTAATCAGGAGAAAAACATCAGACAAACCTAAATTGAGGGACATTCTACCAAGTACCTGATGAATACTCTTCAAAACTGTCAAGATCATCAAAAACAATCAAAATCAGAAAACTGCCACAATCTGGAGAACCTAAGGAGAAGACACAACTAAATGTCATTGGATAGGCTCCTGGAACATAAAAGGGCATTAGGTAGAACCAAAGAAAATCTGAGTATATCGGGACTTTAATATCAACATATCAATTTTGGCTCATTAGCTGTGACAAATACATGAAACAAATGTAAGAGGTCAATAACAACAAAAAATGGATATGGAATTATGGGAACAACTGTACTATCTTCACAATTTTTTTTAAAAAGTGTTTGCTTTACATAAAATGTTTGTTTAAAAAAGTATTATGTCCCTAATAGATGGAGAGAAGGTGTAAAAGATGGAGAAGCCCTCAAAGCTTCCAGATTTAGCGACGATGAGAACCCTGCTGGGAAACGGAAGGCTGTCTCGTGTGCGGGCACCCAACACTCAACATGCTGCCAGTGTCCACTGATCACTGCATTCTCTAGTTGCTACTCATCCATAAAAGCAGATTATTTAATTCACTAGTCAAATCCTCGCATCATCCCACTCTTGAGCTATCAGACTGCCTATTTTTTGAACCGATTATTTACTGACATTTTACAAATTAAAAAACAAACAAAATTCATTAAAGAGCCCCTTCCAAAGCAAAGGTAAAAATGCAAACATTCAAAATCACACAAAGGTTTAAAAAAAAAAAAGAGCAACACCACTTTGAATGCCTCATAAGGGCGGTAAACAATAGGCTTTTTAAAATGCAGAGTGACTAAAAAACTGTATTCCTTGCTGGGAAACAATTTGTGCACAAGTCTCAGAGGAAGAGCAGTTAAGTTGCAAAGGATTTTGACCAGCATTACTCTAATGAAGTAACTTCCTGCTTCACATTACTTTCAACACCCAAAGAACCCTTCTTAACCTACTGAAAAAATGAACCACGTGTCATTTGCTATCACATACAGTGTCTTGGTGGGAACTTATATGGGGGAGGCAGGCAGGCACCTAAAATGCTGAGCTGGAATCTACAGTTACACTTGGGTTCACCACCTTCCCCGACCACCTGAAGTACTTCCTCCCTACATCACAACCACCGAACTCTTGGACAGCTCTGTGCCTATGTTCGGCAGGGTAAGTCATGGTGGAAAAAGTTTATTATAAGAAATAATTCATGCAATCATTTGTGCTAGAATGCAGACAAATATTTACAGAAGGAAAAAGCATGTGACCATACTGACCCAACAGAATCTAGAGATGCCTGGATTCAGTACACAGTCTCCAAATCCCTGACTCCTTTTATTTTATGCTGGGGAAAAGAATCCATAAACACTGTTTTTCCTTTCTTTTCCTTCTTTTCTTCCCTCCGTTCCTTCCCCGCTCCTTCTTTTTATCCCTCCTCCCCCCCACACTGGTCCATGTTCTTTCTTTCTCTTTGACAATGAAAATTGGCACCGAAGATCAGGGACCCCAGAAGTGGAAATACAGGGCATCCTTAAGACCCCTTGTCCACACCAGGCTTGCAGCAGTAGCACCAAATGACTCTGACATCTGCTTACGGACCCAGGGTTTGCCTTCAACCCCGAACCCAGAGCTCCAGGGAGCACTGGCAATCAGTGACACTAGAGAAGAAACCAATTTGCCAATCCAAAAAACCAAAAACCTTGATTCATAAAGAAATGCACAGAAAGGTAAAGTGACTACTAACTAATAACACTAGAACTAAAAGAACCCAACATCCAGTTTCCAGGCCTGGGCTTCTTTCTCACAGTGATGTCTGTATTGAGGGGAAAAGATAAGGAAACTAACATTTATCATATACCTAACACTGATAACCTTCCCATAATTACATTATTTCACAAAGTCAAAGACTTCAGTGGTGTTCAAATGCGGGGGTAAAAAAAAAACAAAAACAATTTTTAAACACTATAAACTAAAATTATGTTCTGATTTCAGAGATGTTAAAATATGAAGAAAAAAATCTCAGCATCAATGAAATCTACATTACTTAATCCTCAGGAAAAGCCAAAAACACAGTCAGTATCATCTCTGCATTTCATACATGAAGTATACACTAGACTCAAAGAGCCAGTGATGGAGACCTTAGCCTTAGCCCCTGCATGAACAGTCACATCATCTCTGGCCTTTAACAGCCTGACAGGTCTGCGACATGCTTTCTACCTTTGCCTACAGTCTTTCACTTGACTTCTTATTTCCACACATACAAGTTGGGTCCAAAAACTAGCCCATCACCTGGAAGAAAACCGTGATTATATGGAATAAATCACTCATTGACTTTTGTTCTCTGAAGAATCTTCAGTGCTTAGTAGTTTCACCAGGCCCCTGCACTGACCCCGAGTAGACAGCGAAGAACAAAATCTTTGCAGCGCTGTCTAGGTGAAAGACAAAACCAATAAACAAGTTCGGAGCAAGAACACGAAGATGATATATATTAAGAATGCTCTGGAAGGGCCACGCCTTATTAAGAATCAACATTTAACCTGTGACATGGAGAGACAGGATTCAGTGATAAAAAGAAGAAAGCAGAGGGAACCATACACTCCAAGGGTCAAAAGGTGTGGTCAAGAAGAATGCAATAACAACTCCCTGCTACCCACCCTCTGACCCTCTTGCCAAAATGTTCATCTCGCACACAGAGGCTATGCAGGTATTCGTCCTTTCGAAGCAACTACATAGATTTGCCCAAGGAACCAAGTTCTGCCCATTCATGCTCTTGTATGGGCAACTATCTGGTCTCCTGGCTACTGGGTTTAATGGCTTCTCTTTCATTAACCCAAGGATCAAAGTTGTTTTGAGTCATGCAAAGGGAAAAAATATTAATAATCTTTGCTCCAGGACAGGTTTCTACAATCTTCTTTTCTATTTCTGCAGCTAAGATAAAAGAACTACAAACACTCAGGAAACATAACACAAGGTACCTGAGTATGGACTACTGAATTATTAACATCAACCAACAGCCTCCCAAGTCACCAGTCTCTTTAATCTTGCTCAATGGTTAACATTTGGGAAATATCCCCTTGTCTCCAAGAGACATTATTCTCAGTTATAAGCTATGGGGACATCCCCTTGGGTCATCAAATTTAATGTGTTGATTATTAAAGTGAATCTGCTAATATCAATGCCCACTTCAGATTTGAGGGCCTGAGCTACAAATTTCTCCTCATCTTGGCTAGTGAGGAATGGGCCAAGGGTAAAATTTGAACAAAGCTAAGAGGAAATCTGTTGCTGTTTAATTCTTTACTATATCATGTAAGACATGTAGTAATGCATTATCTACCCAAAGATATAATTACACTCAAAACCATAATGAACTTTTACTATACAGAGTCCTCTTCATCATGGGTGGGAGAGGGGGAGGGACAGTAATATATATGAAATTCTACAGTGTAACACTAACCGATAGCCTTAATAATAATCATAGCTGGTATTTACTGAGCACGTACCAACTAGGCAGCTGTACTTTATCATTTAACCTCTCAACACTTGCAATGTAGATACTGCTCCCATCTACCTTAAACTGATTAAGAAACTAGGATTTAGTGATGTTAAGTCCCCCTGATCTTTACAGCCTGTGCTCATAGGCCCACACCGCAAAGAATTGCAATTCAGGAGGTGAATCATGAGCAATGGACTCAGACCACCAAGGCTGAAATCCCAGCTCCACTACTTATTAGCTGTATGACTTAGGAACGCTCGATGACCATTCCTCAGCTTCAGTTCCCTCGTCTGTAAAATGTGATCACCGCAGGGATCAACACAGAGAGTGGGCTGCAGGACTCAGTGAGACACCTGCCATGTTGTCCGGAACACAGCAGAATTACCATGAATGTTGCCCCCTGACCCTACTTCACACCACCACTACTGCTGAGAGTGATGTCACATTCCTACTCGACTTTAAAACATCAATCACTTACTATTCATTTATTTTAGCCATTCATACTATGACAAAATGAATCCAAATACCATCATCAATACAGCATAAACCAGAAACTGTAGCGTTTCGTAAAACAGGCCCAGTTCATTTCTCATTCCCATTAAGAAGCTTAAGGTCCCACTGTTGTGAACTAACTCAGGGAATAAAAGTGTGCCTCCATTTAGATATGCTCCAGATGCCACAAAATTCTTCATTATAACCTGATGAATTTAACTCATTTTTGAGAGTATGCAACCTGTAGATTATGGTTAAAATGCAAAAGGGAAACACTCCATGTTTTAAAGACTTTTACATATTCAGTCTGCAGGCAGCAATCTGCTCTGGTATAAGCAAAACATGCTACCACTGACGTCTTACATTTCAATTTCCTTCACACCCAAACAACAAAATATTTAAACAGTTAACATCTGCTCAAAGACCTAAGAGACGAAAAGCATAGGCGGTGTGTTGACTATGGAAAAAGTCAAATTACACAGGGGCCAGAGTTCTGAAAGCCTAACTTGCTGTGTCAGAAAAGGAGAACCAAAGGCCAGAAAATGTAAGGAGAAGAAACTAAAACCACAAACCGGCTGAGAAAATTTAAATGAACAGATGGCAATAGAAAAATAAAGACAAGGAGAATTTTTAAAATTAATACTAAATCTAACACATTCTTTAAACAGAAAGAGATATCCCAAAAATAAGGCCATAATAATTAATCATTATTAAATTTTATTCTGGTTTTTTGAAAAGTAAAATGTGGATGAAACAGAAAACGGAAATATAGTGGAAAAGATAGGGTTTAGATCAAAGCATTCATCCATAACCATCTTCTGTGCTCACACCGTCTTGAGGCACTTGCACAAACCACACACAAAAGGGAGCCTTCGGCGCAGAGCAGATGGACCAAAACTGCATCAGTATCCAGATCTTCCAGGGACGTCACCTTCTCCACGGAAATCAGTTTAATCCAAGAAGATATCGGGTGAAACAACCTCAACACCCATGGAAAACAGAGATAGGCGCAGTTTCTGTTTTACAACCTAGCCAAAATTTGGAATTAATCCCCATCATTTCATCTCCAATGAAACTGGTAAGGGGTGGGATGGTGCAGGTGGGAGGTGCGGGGCACAGAGAAACTAGTAGACAGCATCCAGAAAACTCTTCTTGGAGGCCTGTCCATTTGCAGGTTAGGGCCCTGTGCTGGTAATAGTTGTTTTATTTTGTTTATAAATCACTAATTTTTTTGTGTGTGTAGCCCTCTCCCAGTGTATTATTTAAATACCTTTTGATTGAAAGGGATGTAGATCTAAGTGAATAAAAAAGAGAAACAAATTTAAATTAAAAAAGATTAAGGTCATCTGATGCTTCAGGCACAGCTAGTTCCAGCGGCTGCAGAGGTGTCATCATGCCTCTGATTCTCTAATTTTCAGGCCAACAAGTTGTCGTCACAAGGCCGGAACTGCAACACACTCTCCTTAGAATGAGAAACACATCCAAAGAAAAACTCTGTTGGTGAACGGTTCATCTAGCACACTGAAGGAAGGCACTCATTTGTCTTGCTTAGGACACATGACCGTTCTTTTTTTTTCTTACCACTGAAATTTTAGTTTACTACTTTTTATTTATTTATTTTATCCTTTCCTAAGGAGATTTTTTTCATTGCTTTTAGAGAGAGTTGAAGGGAGACAGTTTACACAGAGGGGAAGGGAGGGAGAAAGAGAGGGAGAGAAACATCCATGTGCAAGAGAAACATTAACTGGTTGCCTCCTGTCCACACACCCTGACCTGGAACCAAATCAACAACCTTTCAGTCTGCAAGATGACGCCCACCCAGCTGAGCCACACTGGCCAGGGCCACGTGACCACTCCTGAGACCACCACCACCACTTGGACAGGCCTGGGTGACACATCTGCCCTTGTGAGACAGACCAAGCTCGGTGAGTGGGCCCACACCTGTTTAAATCACTGCTGTGAGGGACAGCCCGACGAGAACTGTGTACAGCTGGGATGGAAAGGGGACCTGGAAAGGATAGCATGGACCAAGGGACCATTCTTGAGATCCTCTAATAATTATGATCCATGCAATCTCAGAGACCTTCCCTCCACACATTCATATTTCGTGTGTATATCCTCGAAGGCTCTCTTTCAGCTTTTTATTTAATAAATGAAGGGTAAACTATGAGCTAAAAGAAAAACAGAGAAAAATGTTCCATAAGGGAAAATAAGATTAAGGAAAACGTAAAAAACACGCCTGAGGTTTGAACCCAAACACTTGAATTCATTAGTGAGAAGGGGCCAAGAACTGAGGGAAATGCGGCATGAGCAAACCATGAGGCCACTAAGGGTAGGAGATGAAAATAATTCATTAAAAAATAATACCTCTGAACACAGACACCACCTTTAAAAATGCCCCAACTAGCACAGAGATTTGTAGTTGGCAGAATAATCACTGAATAAGAATTATAAATAATTATAACTGTAGCAGTCTTGGGCACCTGAAACTGTTAGAAATACCTGCCCAATCTCTGCTTCAAGCGAATTATCTACATAATAGAATCATTTTAGTCCCTCAAGTTATTTGGTGATGTTAAATGAAAGACTGTAATAACATGTCTCGAGGAACTCTGCTTTACAATATGAACTAATTTGCCAGCCTCTGTGAAAGCAAGCCTGAGTCACACACCTAGGAACCCAAACATCCCACTATACTCAGCAAATGCTGGCTTGCTTGGTTTGCCCTGCCCCCAGAAATGATGGCTTCTGATTTCCCAAAACTATCTTCAATGTTTCATATCTAATAGCTCAGGATTAATTATCTATAAAGATATATAGGAAAGTAAAGTCAAGTAATAAAAATAACATCATATTTCTTCCCGTTTCATAAATAATTTAGCAATAGGGCAACAACCAATTGCATTGTTGTCACTTTAAACTGATGACCCATGTCTCTTTTTAACACAGTAGGAGATAAAACAGAGGTATTGATTTATAATTTGTTTCAACCAAGAATTCCTCTGGTAATATATAGCAGATCAAAAGACCAGATTTTACATATACTTTATCTTACTGATATAAAAAGATTTAACAAATCAATCATTGGACCTATTTATGATAGAGATAAATGACTTACTCAGACATACTCACCTGAAAAATATTAAATCACAATGTTAACTGAAAAAAATTCCAAAAATAATCACAGAGGCCGAAGAATTTTAGAGATGGAAAAGATCTGAGACTAAGAAGTTGTCTCTGTGCAGCTAACCGTCAAACCAACAGCGAAGTAAAGAGCTGTGAAGGTTCTTCCGTCCAGTACTTCATCACGTGCACATGTAAGAAAAGTGTACATATGTGAACTCTCAAAGGAATACTTTATCCATGAAGGTCGGTCGGTGAGACACCATGAGCAATTCTGTTCTTCATGATACTTCTTATTCTAACTATATAACCTGAAATAAACTAAAAATTGCATCTGGTCTGAGTTTTGTCATCAAGTTTAATTTTGATCCAAATGACTAGACTAAAACACTTTTCATTCAACTACAAGTTCCTAATAAATAGGCTGTTAGAACAGCTGTGAAGACGAGATGGCTCTGATACGTGCCCTGTACTTGAGAAGGAGACAAGAAGGGGGCAGGGAAGAAGCCAATGAACCCTAATGGTCCACCGCCCAGCAGCAAGTCCAGCAATTTAAGGGAGAAGGATTTTTGGAAATAATACTGTAGAAAAAAAAATCGGTCCTCAGGCCTCCTCGCCTGCAGGTGTGAGACAGGGAGAGGGCGGTCACCCTCAGTCCTCCACTGCCCACCAGAGACTGGGAAACAAGGGGTACTCTCACACTGTCCACCTCACTGAGCTCTGGTGCAGCTTGTGAGATCTTCAAACACAGGCAGACACCGTGCATAGGAAGTCAACACAGCAAAGGGGGGCCACCTAGCCAAACTGACCCTGAGGGTACCAGGAAAGGGTTGCTGAAAGTTCATAAGTAACTTGCTGTACAGGATGGCAGAAGGACAGCACAAGCTAGCTGTGGAAATTCACTCCTTGCACATAATTCACTCGTCCAGATTCAAGGACTACATTTCAAGCATTATCTTTACCTCACCATAATTAAAATAGAAGTCTATGGTGACAAGGGTCAATTATATGGTGACAGATGGAAACTAGACTTTTAGTGGTAAGCTGCCTATAGTGAACACTGATACTGAATTACAATGCTGTAGGTTTGGAAGTTACATAACATTAATAAACAATGTTACGCCTCAATAAAAAAGCATATTGTAACAGACTGAATAGAGAATATGAGAAGCCAGCTATTTTTTCCCTAAACCAAACATTGAAAAGATTTGCAAAAATGTAAGATAATGCCACTCCCCTCACAAAATGTTTTTGTGATAAGCATTTAAGTTAACTTATAATGAATTTATTATTATAATTTTAGTAAAATATATATATATAGGCATTTTTAAAAACAGAAGCCTAAAATAAATATCAACTCTTTTTTAAAAAGTACATCCAAAGTAGTATGTTACCACTTTGGGGTGCGGGGGCACTTCCGATGCCATTATCCAAACACTTATGGTTTCTCAATTCTCTGCCCTCTTCAAATAAAATACTTATTTAGCCCTGGCCGGGTTGTTCAGTTGGTTAAAGTGTCACCCTGTACACCAAAAGGTTACAGGTTCGATTCCAGTCAGGGCACATATGTAGGTCACGCGTTCGATCTCTGTGTGGGGCACATACAGGAAGGCAATCAACTGATGTTTCTCTCTCACATGGATGTCTGTCTGTCTGTCTGTCTTAAATCAATAAAGATATCCTTGGGTAAGAATTAAAAAGTAAACTAAAATAAAAATGCTGATTTAAATACAGACATGGTGATTTACAGATGCATCATGTCATGACAAGAACTACAAGAATATCTACAGAAAGGACTGACGGCAAAGCAAACTGAGAGGTTTCCTGAAGGGGGGATATGGTATTATTTGCGTCCTCCTCATGGACCCAGTAACAGTTTATGCTGAACAACTGCAGCAATTGTAACTCATATTTAAAGTTACATATTATTTAAAATGCTAGTCGGGACATTGTTAAAGGTGTTCTCCGTGTTCAGAGGTATTATTTGTTAATGAATTATTTTAATCTCATCTCACTTATTGGATTTTGTTAATGATTTGCAGAGCTTTAAGAGAAGAGGGAGGCAGGAATGTACATATTTGATTCATCACCATGAATACTAAGCAGAATTTCATGTGTTGGTTTCCTCAGCTAGTATGAGGTTCTGGAAGGGCAGCGAGTATGTGTTAATCACCTTTGTATTGACCACTTTGTAAAGTATATATGATTTTCTAACTACGCTGTATGCCTGAAACTAATATAAAATAATATTGAATGTAAACTGCCATTAAAAAATAAAAATTTTTAAATAATCTTTGCATTGTAAGAAACCAGATATACTAGTCTCAAGATATATACTCATTAAATTAGTTTAATATATAATTAGTATAAGACAGTACTCAGACATAAGAAATAAAAAAGACACAGGCAAAATTACAAAGAATGGTAGTGATCAGGTCCCAAAGTGAGCATTTGTCACCCAGGGTGGGGAATGAGTCTTGGCACAAAGCCCATCCTTTTAGAAAAGGTGTCAGCAAACCATGGTCCAAGGGCCAAGTCCGGCTCTTTGTTTATCTAAAGTTTTATTTGAACACAGACAGTTCTCACCATTGCTTAGGTCTTGTCTATGGCTGCTTGTATATCCAGAGGTGGACAGCTGCAAGAGGAACTATATATATATATCCTACAAAGCCTCAAGTATTTGTGTGGCTCTTTACAGAAAAAGCTTGTGACCCCTGGTCTAAAACAACTTATAGCTAAAATTCCAGTGATCTACAAACTTAAAATAGAACCCTGGCTGGTGTGGCTCAGTGGACTGAGTGCTGGCCTAAGGACCAAAGGGCTGCTGGTTCAATTCCCAGTCGGGGCACATGCCTGGGCTGCAGGCCAGGTCTCCGGTAGGGAGCACACGAGAGGCAGCCACACACTGATGTTTTGCTCCCTCTTTCTCTCTCCCTTCCCCTTTCTAAAAATAAATAAATAAAATATTTTTTAAAGAAATATAAACTTAAAATAAAGAATTTTTATTCAAGAATATCAAATTGTTTGTTTAATTCAGCATTTCCTTCAGTTTCAAAACACGGGCAAAACCACAGTACTATTAACAGTATCTGACCATATGTAAGTATTAGAATTCACTCACCCCTGGCTGGTGTACCTCAGTGGATTAAGCGTGGGCTGCGAACCAAAGTATCGCAGGTTCGATTCCCAGACAGGGCACATGCCTGGGTTGCAGGCCACAGCCCCCAGCAACCGCACATTGATGTTTCTCTCTCCCTCTTTCTTTCTCCCTCCCTTCCCTCTCTATAAATAAATAAATAAATAAATAAATAAATAAATAAATAAATACCTTAAAAAAAAGAATTCACTCACATTACAGTTGCTACAAGTATCTCAGAATGTCCTACATATTCACAACTTCAATATTACAATAGTTCTTGTGCCCACTATTAGATCTGATTATGTAATACTGTAATACACTTGATTGTGTAATAAAAAGTTCGTGTATTGCAAATCACAAATTTTAATATTTTGATAATATTTAACTGTGTCAATACAATTAGTTCCCTCTGTAATCCAGTGTACTCTAATTTATGCAGTTTAAAATATTGATTCTAAGTATAGTAGTCCTAGGCACAAAATGTGAACCTCTGCCTTGATACTTAGACAGCCCTGTGCAGAACACGGGATGCTGAAAACAAGTGTGAGCCACGTGAAGACATTTCTATTAACCTGCAAAAGGGGAAGGAGTTGGTCACCAAGCCAAATGTGAGGACAGGATTAGAAAGATGTAAGCACTGGGAGGTTCCGAACCTGGGAGCTACCATCTTTGGTTGCTGCTACAGATCATTTCTTTTTCTCAGACAAGCTCACCTGTCGATAGTCTCCCCCACGTCAGGGGCCACCTTTAAGACACAAAGACAACAGGGGACACGGTATTCTCAGGGAAAAAACAGCCTAATTTCGAGACTTAACAGAACTCCACTGGATAATGAGGTCTATTACTACAACCACAGTGGGCATGAATGCCTACCAGAAAAAAAAGAAAAAAAAAACCTGGTAATTCTTACAATAAACGGAAATAGCTTTACAGCCCATCAAGTCAATAAAATGACCTTTTATGAAGTTTCTAAGAACAAATTGACTTTAACAACTCCATAGGAACCATTGCGATATAATTGTGTCTATCACACCAAAATTAAAGGCTTCTAATAAGCAATGAACATTAAGGTCCAGAACAGGCAAAGGGAGACATTTATGGTCCATGGGGTCAGTGATGAAGCATCACAAGGTGCCAGGAGGGCCTCATAAAGCAGACCGTGGTGATTCGGTCACTGCCTATACTGTCCTGCTTTACGGAGAGACCTTTTACTTCCCAGCACACTGAAAATCGAAAGAGCAACGATACCACTCGGAATCCTTACAGTTTCGAGCACCAGTGAGATAAGGCATCCATTGAAACTAAACGAAGGAAGTGTTCTCAAAGACAAGATGATTCCATCCATGCTGCTTGAGGTCCACCACAAACAAGAGAGAAAAGGGAGCAACAGTATAAATAAGCCCTTGCAGGAAGGTTTTTTTGTTTCTGGATTTCTTTCAAAGTAATTTTCCTTAATCTTAATTATCAACAGTAACTATAATTAAAACACTGAGTAGCCATTAAAAATTACTCATCATTGTGATTCCTTCAGAATTTTAACTTTTCCATACAAACAATCCAGCTATTAAAAAAGTACTAGAAATTACTTTAGTCTGTGTGATAAAACACTTTTGAAAAAGCACATTAGACCACCTATATTTTCCCTTTTGGGTAATGTGTTAAAAACTGAAACTGCTTTGCTTAGAAAAAGCAGCAGTGAAACATCGAGACTGGGCTGGTGATACAGAAAGGATTCAGAACACGTCTATCTTCTCTCTGCCGTTTCAGCAAAGTACGTAAGGCTTCTTCTACCCACCCTGGGGCATTTCAAAGGCACTGTGCTAATTTTCCTCAGATTCAGCATATTCTACATGTGCATGATCTAATCAAACAGAGAATAATCATTTTTAAATATATTAATTCCAAGACTTGATAGGCATGTGTCATTTCTGATGTTTAAAGAGAAAGACCCCAAAGGTAAAAGTGGGCCTTTTCTCTAAAAATATGCTCCTGCTGCTCCTGGCTGCTCCTGGCTGCTCCTGGCACGACCACCGACACACACTCCTGTTGGGGCGGGTTCTTTCCTCTCGTCCAGATCCCCCAGCCTCGACTCTCCAGCCACCCTTGAATTCCTCCAACAGTTAGGACAGGTAGCCCAGCCACTTTAAGTTTTCTGAAGACAAAGGGTGATAAACTCGAGACCAAATGAAGTGAAATGCCTCATAAGGCTTCAGCAGCAAGTCAACCCCAGCCACATATGACACTGAACTAAGTTTGGTTTTGCCACCTTCCTTCCTCGTCACGAGGTGAGCCCAAGCTACAGTCTCTGCTCTCTTCTCACATTAAGAGCTAGGAACAATCAAAAAAGAAGAAAAAGAACAAAATGAATTTTTAAAAGCTAAAATACAGTGCCAACTGCCCGGGGCAAACCTTCCTTGTTCACTTTCTGGAGGACCACTATGACGGGCACATCTGAGCCCGCCTTCTCCAAGCCCTCAGAAACCAGGGTGGGAGGGTGTTCTCCAAATTCCATAGAAAATGGCAGGGGGGGGAAGGTCGCAAGCCAGAGGCACACAGGATTTGGGGAACCCACATACGGTGTTTACTTATAAATCTAATTAATGGTTGTCACTTCCAGTTTAAAGAGGGGCTACAGGAAAGGGGGAATGAATAGAGGGAATAGGGAGAAGACTGACTCCTTACAGCCCAGGAGAGGACAAAACCAAAGCAAGGGAAGAGGTGGCACAGAACCGGCCCTGGTTCATGTGTGTAGGTGTGTGTGTGTTTGTGTGAAACAGGCTGTTCACTAGAGAATCATTATCATGACACTACATGTACACCCAATACTGTTTACATAACTTCTAATGACTTCTCTACTACCCTCCATATATTTCTGAATGTAAAGATGCTGGATTTCAAGATCTGTCACTATGACTGTCAGCATGTTTTTAATTTGATGTGCAATATTTTATATTTTCCATATTATTTTCTCCCTGACAGACATCTGTTTATTTTGTGGGTACTACCAATTAAAGCCAGATCTATACCAGCAAAATAGCACAAGACCAACACAAATCGTAAAGCTAATTGAATACCAAAAAATTAGCTTTTACGGGAAACATGCAGCTAATGAAGGTCTGAGGATTTGGGAAGAACTTTAATTAGCTTGAATTATCTGGATAATTACATCGACTTTTTCTAAAGTAAATTCATTCTTAATTGAATGAACTTAAAGCTAACTATATAAATATATACCTCTTCTATAATTTTTTGGATTTTTCAAACAAGAATTCTGCATTTAATTTTTCTTGGTAATAAATTCTGCACGTAATTTTATATTTGTATAAACAAACTTCCAGTGTGGGCATGACCTAAAAACGCATGTGTATCTCTTGAATTGTCTGCCTTCTAATTACATCATCCTAGAGACCAAATACGGAGGTTAATGTGAAAAACCTGTACTTAATTCACAAATGTGGCTTGGAAAAATGGTTAGCAATTGCCTGTTAGAAGCACAGCCATGAAAATTTCTGTCACATTTCTGCATGTAATTAGCCTTTTTTTCCCTCAACTACTTATAAATGCGTAAATATACCTGTGCTCTACGTCACAAAGGCCAACAGTGACAACATGTTGATACAGAACGCCACTTCATCCTTGGAAATGAATATTTCATTAGCTGGGTTATCACTGCTGGGTTATGAACTTCAACTCTCGAATTTTAAATTCATTCGTTTTCAGACTATTAAGCTATTCTTGAGCACACCACAAAAATTACAGATGTAGAGGTAAATTTTCAAGATAATTTTTAATTCCAAAAAAGGTCAAGAATATGCATACTAAATTCTTAAAAGGAATTGTATCTCATAATGAGAGCAAATGGGTCATTTGGTTGTTAATGATATTTGCTTCTACGTGTAAAAATGGAAAGGGAGAAGAAACAGATCATGATCGTTGAATGAAATTATCACACTCCTAATTACTCAGTACAGCACACGAGAACTTGAAAAAAATTAACTACTCAACAGATGAACTGACTAGATGCAGGGTATGCCTTCCAGAAGATGAGAGTAAAATACAGATGTCAGCTTCTAAGTCAGCCTCAACTGCCCCATTCCTAGTTCGCCTCCCAGGAATAACTTCCCTGATTCCTTTTACACACGCACACTTCTGAGGTTATGAATGTGTCTTTGCAGGCTCGAAAACATTTACATTTATCATAGTGCACACTAAGAAAATCGTTAGTTGAAGGACAGCTGCTTCTTGCCCAGTGAAACCTCCCACCACTCACTCACTCACTCACTCACTCACTCACTCGCCTACCCTCACCCCCCACAGCAGTGCTTGGCTTCACTGTGCAGGCGAACTGCAAAGAATAGGCTGTCAGGCGCCTGTGGGCGAGGGCCCACTAACACCACTAATTATTCTTTGAAAGCTTTTGGCTCATCCCACATTCTAACTCCAAGCCTTTCTGTTCTGGGCTCCTCCTTCCTTATCAGCTCTTTAAAAATTGGTGTTTCTCAAGGGGATGTTACTCTAAATGCTTCAATTCATCTCAGCTAATCCCAAATCTTTGTTCCGCCCCAAACCTGAGCCTCAAAAACTCAACGACCACTGGATTTTTCCAACAGGACAGCCCCTGCACAGATCCCTTTCACGGCTCTCCATTTCCAAGTCCAAAACATGGCACACGGGATCCCAATGATGGGGCCCCTGCGTGGCAATCCAAACTCATCTATCTCCACTACCTGCCCTCAAATTCCTTCCGGGGCTCGGGAGCTGCCGGTGCCCCTAGCAGGAGCTGGGCCAGAGCTGACCTCCACCCCTGGCTCACACTCTGTCTACTGCACCAGCTGTCACCAGCCCCATTCCACCCAAACACCCTCAGTCTCTCCCTCAGCATACCTTTTTCACCCAGATGGCCTCTATTCATTCTTTATGGTTCAGTACAAGTGTCACCACCATCCCTCCAAAAACCCACCCTGCCCACTAAATCCCATCTCAGGACAATTACAGCTAAGTCCCATACTCTCACCTACATTCCCTTGCTGCAGTTCTCACAGGACGGTCATCATGCAAACTGTCATCTGTGTCTCTCCCACCCCAGCTAAGATCAATGGGCAGCTGTGAGTGCTTTAGTACCCAGTACAATGCTTAGAACACAGCAGACTAATGTGCTCTAAAAAGTGAATCACAGCATGAAATAAACAGCCACACGCATGTTATTATTACCTTGGGAAGAAGAGCAGATCCTCACTAAGACCCTCAGGTTAAATATGACATCAGCAAGGAACAGCTCAACGATGCCCCTGATCAAGGAGGTCACAAATTCCTCTTAAACCTCTTTGGCCTTCATCTCTCTCCAGACCACTGCCTCCATTAGCACCATCAATTACTCCCCTGCAGAACTTCACAGCTTCTGGCTCACCCACCGCCCTTATTTAGTGCACACTACACTTCTTTGCACACATCATACTTTTTAAATCAATGACTGGTGAATGTATTTGTCTCATGTCTGTGTTCCATACTGACTAAGTGTGAAAACAGGATTCGTCAAATGGCTGACAGTTCACACTCAGTTCACGGACTGATGTAACACATGACACAACTGATGAGTAAAAAGCACTGTCCTCATCTATTACTAATGTGGCACTGACTGGTTTGTCAAATATGCCTAGTGACATTTGAAAAATAAATAGCATCTGACACGGAGGAGATGGTAAACAAGACAGGTACATTTGTTTCACTTAAAACAAGTTTTAATGTAAGTCAAAAGGACATAGAAACATGAAGTACCCTGCTCGTGGGCCTTGGAAGTCTTAAAGTCATGGTGGAAACACTGTTGCCCAGTGTCGCAGAGACCATAGACAGAATAACTACCAACTGAGTGTCTCTGCTTACGCCTTCACTCATATCCATTCAGGAAGATGGCACATTGGTCACCTTGTGCTGAGCAGAACCTCTGAAAGATTTAAATCACATTTATTAAGAAAAATTGGAAGGGTAATATTAATTACTTAATGAATTCACTTACTTTAAGTAATCAACAACCTCATAATAATTCAATTGAAAATGCACTCTCTGTATGTATTTAAAGCCGAATGATGCAGCTGTACTGAGAAAAAGCCTGCCCTGGTCAAAGACAAAACCCTGTTCAGTGGAGGGGTCAAGACATGGGAAGAGATAAAATGTACCCCAAATTCACTGTTCCACACAACACAGAGTATTCCTCGTTAGTTTCAAAAACCCCTACAGGCTTAAAATAATTATCATCCAAATGATAGTCATCAAACTGATAGTTTTTTGCCTATCATTTATTCCTAGAAAACTAGACTCAAAATCAGACACCCACTCACCCCTCAACGTTTAATCTGAAAAGCACACACAAGTTAAGCTTATTTTACCAGTTCCATCTCACTGGTTCTTCTACTCCTAAAGGTTTATGAACTTTTTAAATGCAGGTGGAAGGAGGGAACTGATCATGAATATCCCAACAGACACAGTCACAGAACATCCTTTCACCTACAGAGGTCATCACGAAGAACTTCCTACCCACATCCTTTTAAAAGCCACATGTTCCCTCAACTTTCTTGGCAGACACACTGAAATCATCTGAAATTAGCTAACATAACTAAAGCGACCCAAGTCAGATACTCTAAGAGCTACATAATTACAAAAATTCCTCCCATCACCTCTAGAGGCAGTCTGGGAGACCTCTCAGCTAATCGATGTTTTTGTTAACAAAATCCCATTAACTTATAATATCACACCATCAAGTAAATCACCCTTTAAAACAAAGAGGATGAACACAGACACACATTTTAATTTCACAGATCTTTTATCTTCATATTTAAAGCTAATTGGCAGGAGGGATTAAGAATTAAGTTTTTCAAACAGTTAACGAACTGGAAACAAATCTTGACATCAGGGATGCAAATGCAAATGTCTCCCGGGGTCAGGCTCATGATGCAAAAGGGGAAGTACAAGGAACTCCTGGGCAGCGGTGTAGGAGAAAGCATGGTTCTCAAACAGAAATTAGGGCCTAGTGTTGCCAGACTGCCTGACTTCAAAATTACATTTCCAGTATGCACTGTGATGTTAGTGTTAGAAAGATATTAATATTGATCTTTTAAATTAAAGCCCCGATACAAACACCACGGCCTCTGGCTGAATCCCAAGCAGAAAACACACAATGGCTGTATTAAGCATTCTCAACATTGTTACACCAGGCTGAAGCCTCTGCCTGCACCTTGCTCAAGATTCTATTTTCCAGCTTCATATAATGGTCCTTCCTGAAAAACAACAAAACAAAATCTGACTGTCATTACCTAGAGTTTCTGATTAAATGACTCATTTCAAGCAACTTGTCTTCACTTAATTAATTATACCTTATATAATAACCTTGACTTTGCTTATTCAAGGAAACATACTTAGGTTTCATATGTGACTTCCGTATCTGGTAATGAAGCTTTGTGGCCATTAACTTGTTAAGTCAACTTTTCTTAAGACAGAGTGTCTTAGTTTGGGCGCCACCCAGAAAGCGGTCCTGAGACAAAGATTCAAAACCAGTTGACTCTGAACAAAATGGGTGTAAGCCGCATGGATCCACTTACACATGGATTTTTTTAAATAGATAATTGAAATGTATTTTCTCTTCCTTAAGATTTTCTTCATAATATTTTCTTTTCCTAGCTTATTTTATTGCAAGAATGCAAAATAAAATACATACAAGATACAAAATATATGTTAATGAACTGTTCACATTATCACTAAGGCTTCTGGTCAACAGTAGGCTATTAGTACTTAAGTTTTTGGAAATTCAAAAATTATACATGAATTTTCAGCTGCACTGAGGGATGGTATCCTTTGGAAGGTGGCCCTGGGGGACAATAAGGAAGGGGAAACAAGACAGAGAAGTGATACAGGACACCGATCAATCAGAGCCTGAAAGCTGCTGGCTAAGTGGCATGAACTTGCCCACCCCTTTCCCACTGCCAGGTGCAAGTTCTTGTGGCCACAGAGAACCTGCAAGTAAAGGCCTGCAGGAGCCAGCAAGGCCTGCAGGTGGACAAGTCAATGAAGTGGGGAGGGAAGTCCTTGAAAAGGAGAGGAGGATATATGGGCAGAGTACTAACAGCATTTATGCTTCTTGGCATACCCTACTGATAGTGAGCAAAGGCTTAAACAAGAAAAGTTGACAGATCAATCTTCCTAAGGCCAGAAGGTTCAGTGGGAAGCGTACACTCTGAGCTGGCTCATGTCTACCTATCTACCTACAAGAGACCCTTTTACATAATCCACATCACTCAGCCTCTATTTTTCTGCATCTCCACTGTCTGGGGGGCTACAAAAAAGGTTCATCTTTGGGAGCTATTTTAAACTCGTCTCTCCAGGGATAAGTCATCTGTGATATACAGTGCCAAGCAGTGGGCAGTCAGCCCCCAACACCAGCGTGTGTAATTAGGAAGGCAATTAGGAGCAATCACACTCTTCTGGCCAATTACTGCCTCTCACAGTGGGCTCACTCTCAAAATTAGACCTGGAGTTGAAACCTACTTGTGTAGCATTAAGTTCTCCACTTTTGCCTCTCCAAGGATCCATCAGATGTTCCCCAGGTTTACTTAACTCCAAGCACTCCCAGGAGAATACAGAAGTGCAGTCTCTTAATGGATTTTAATCCACGGCCACAAGGAGGGTACCTAAAAAGAGCAGTGTGATTGACCATAAGAAATGTTTAGTAACTCATAAAATGGACTAAAACTTCACAAACTTAGTGTGTGTGTGTATTGTAAGAAAATCTTTTGTAAATGTAAATACTGCTCATCTTTAATGACTGCTCATGATCCTGAAGGACCCTTGAGACACCCCTCATAATTCTGCAGAATCTAGTTCCTATTTTCCTCCTTCCTTCCTCCTTGTGGGACCTCATCTCACAGGACTCCCATCTTGCTCACTTTACTCGAAGCTCCATGGACTTCAGCCAGATGCTACCGCAAGCCATCCCATGTGCTTTTGACACCTCATGTTCCTTGTACTCACAACTCCTCCAGCCTGGAACTTTTCCCCCGGATGCACCATCACGTTACTGGGAGACAGTCACTCATCATCCACTGAAAACGGATTCCTACTGCTGCTGATTATTACTGGCCAATGCATTTCCTTCCTTCCTGGCTACAACAGATTAGTTTTCGATGTGTCTTGCCTGACTGCTCCTTTAGGTGTGTCTCATGGGAGCAAAGACCAAAAGGGTCACATTCTCCTTAGAGCCACAGTGTCTGGCATGGAGTAAGCCACCAAATACCTGCTGTACAAATAAACCAATGAATGAATGAATTTAAGTTGCCTGTGCACGTTTGCGTGACAGGTATTGTGCTAGGCACTGGAGATTCAAATATAAGCTAAATATACCTGGTACCTAAAACTCTAGAAATTTAAGTGTCAGGGCTGAGAGTCAAAGAAATGGACAAAGTAACAGAACTTAAGAGCCCTGTCCTTTAGGAGACTTTCTTCAGATATGGTTAACATATCACTTAATTACCATCTACCATGTTTCATGTTATCTAGAAACATATCTACGCTAATGCCCTTCCACCAAGTCCCACAAAATATGCTCACTCAAGTGATCCTCAACCTCCCCAGTCTTGCCCCAGATTCCATGGTTTGGGCTATGAACAGTCTTTAGCTTCATACTACCCTTTTCTAATGCCCCCCAATTCTCTGATTACCCTGACAGCATCACACTTAACATCTTGCATTAATGATTGATGGGATCTTATCCATCTCTCTGCAGGACTGTGAAAGCTTTCTGAGTCCTGAAATTAATAATGCTTCTCGGTATCTCCAGGGCCTAGAAAATGTACTGTCACCTAACAGGTGCTTAATAAAGATTGCTGAAAGAGGAAAAAATCCATTTAAAGCAACTTATTTCCCTGCCTGTGCTGTCCAATATAGTAGCAGTAGCTATAAAAGCCAAAACTAATTAAAATTAAATAAAATTTAAAATTCAGTTCCTTGCCCACATTTGCCATATTTCAAGTCCTCAATGGCCACATGGTTAATGGCTACTGTAATAAATAGCACAGAAAAGCACTGCCTGGTGTGACTCAGTGGACTGAGCACTGGCCTCTGGACTGAATGGTTGCTGATTTGATTCCTAGTCAGGACACATGCCTGGGTTGTGGGCCAGGTCCCTAGTCAGGAGAGTGAGAGAGGCAACCAATTGCTGTTTCTCTCATACATCATGTTTCTCTTCTTCTCCCTCTTTTTCTCCCTCTTTCCTCTCTCTCTAAAAATAAACAAACAAAATCTTTAAAACAAGAAAGAAGTATTTTTAAATAGATACATACATAGCACAAAACAGAACATTTCCAGCATTGTAAAGACCTCTATTGGACAGCATTGGTAAGGCTCTTTACAAAATAAAGCTATAAAATAAACACATATTTACTGACTAGCAGAAATGTTATTTCTGTATTCCACAGAGACATGTAATTCAATACATCAAATATTTATTTATAAACTTCTCTATGTGTGGTACCCCGTTAGGCCCAGCAGAGATTCAAAGAGGAACGAAACGTACAGTTTGGCCCTTTTAGGCAAAGAAGTGGTTTTTGAGATACATCTTAAAGACTGGGAGGATTTTAACAGACTCCAAGAGGCCATCCCAGATTCAAAACCTGTGTAAATTGGACTCAGATGCAGAAAAAAATCAGAGAAATTTCAGAAATGACAAATGTTCTCAAAATACGAGGCTACAGATCATGGCAGACGGAAGAGATCAAGAACCAGCAGCCTCCAATTCAAGGGATGGGATTTCCTGTGTAGAGAATGTTGTGTGGGCCAGCCGTAGGAAGGCCCAACCCACTTCCCAACTCACTACTGATGGGAGCTTCTCCTAAGTTTCCTGAGGCTGAGGAACTAGTCTGATCAAAAGAAAATATACACAAACTGGTTCTTTCCATAACCATCCAGGGATACCCGGGATTTCCACTCATTTTTGGCAAAGGGTAAAGCACCAGTGTTGACATAAATCTGTTCGCAAAAACTATATTAAGATTCCAATAATGATGGGAATTTGGGGCCAAAAAATCATCTATTGTTCTAAGGAAGTAAGTCAACTTCATGACCCTCATTCATCCATAACACTTCTGGACTGAGCAGCAGTTCCAGTCCCTGAGCAAACAGTGTCCACAGGCCCCCACATCACTGGCCACGACAAAGATGAGTACCAGGAGATGCAGAGTTGTCAGACTAACCTCACCCAGATGTCAGAACCTTCTCATCTCAGCAGGAGCTAGTGGTTGCTTTACATATAGATGAGCCACATATTTTTTGGAAAGAGAGAGAGAGAGAAACATCGATTTGTCGTTACACTTACTCATACATTCACTGATTGACTCCTGTGGGTGCCCTGACTGAGGGTCAAACTCGCAAGCTCGGCGTATTAAGACAATGGTCTAACCAACTGAGCTACCCGGCCAGGGCACTTAGGCATCAATTCAACCTTGTTTTAAAGGCATCTATTTCAATATTGTGTTAACCAGTAATCATTTAATGGTTGTGCTTTCACAGTAACCTGAGAACATGCTCAACAGCCATATGTGGATGGGGAGGGAGGAAGAGACAAGAGCAGGCAAGTATCCTGCACTCTTTCCAGCCCGCATGCACAAATTCATTCCTTTCTCTGTGTTGGTTATATTCATACAAATTATAAAAAGATTTCAACACTGAAATGTCCCAAGAGTGGTCAAGGCACCATCGGCCTACAACTTGAAGCCTGCATCAAAGTGAAGCTGCCAGAATCAGCATGTGCGGATGTCCTCCTGCAACTCAGTGCTGATTCACATGACTTATATCAAAAGCCCAATATTAAATTTCTAGGAAACCAACTACAAATAAGGTATTTATATCCATACTAATTTCTGCAAAACATAAACAGTGGAAATATGTAAATGAATACACTATGCAGTCTAGTACCAGGCACACTCTCGCACTGTACTGGCCAGACTTGTGTGAATGGCTCACATTTTGGAGGCCCCTCTGTCACCATTTAGACTTCGCCCTTGTAAATTAACTAGGTTTTAGAAAAACAATCTTCCTCCAATATCATGTTTTCTATGTTCTGTGTGGTCAAATTGCAGGACTGCAATCTCAGATGTTCTCGACAATTGGGACAGATGAACAAGTCAACAAGTGAAAGTTCTGAAGTTTTTCACTTATGAATAAATTTTTATTAAGCACTCATTATGTGCCAGGCCCTTTTTTAGGATGTCAGAATACAGCAGTGAGTGCAAGCAAAGTTACTTAACTATGTTCCTTGATTTCCACACTTGTAAGTCACATTAATAACCATACCCACCTCTCAGGATCAGTGGCTAAAAAAATTAAGATATTATTCACCTAAAACCACTTTACACAAAGAAAATGTTCAACAAATTATTATTTATTCAATAACTACCTTCAATCCCAAAAGCCTTCCACTTGGTCACATGTATCAAATTTCCAAATCTGCAGTATCCCTGGAACTTCTTCCACTCTTTCCCATACACTGAAGTCCCTTATTACTCTGCCAACACCGATCAATAGTTAGCTATTCATCTTTCCTCTTGCTGTCTTCTTTCCTTCCGCTCAAGCAAGTAATACTTTTCAAACTTATGAACAATGTATTTCAAAGCAAGCACTGGATCACTTTCACTTCTTAAATATTGAATCTGGCAAAATTCCATTACCTAAGTCTCTAATGAATAAGAAATTGTTATTATGTGGTCTTTGTAACTTTATGAATAGTTTCGCCTTGACCACATTTTAGCAGAAAACCTCTCAAAAATTATACAGGACTCAGTTCCCCCAAACACAAACCTACAATGATAGCACCAGACCTCCACACACATAGTAGTTAAGAAATGCATCTGCATATTTTTATTTTAAACTCAGCAAACCAACATCGAATGTTTTAAACATTGTTTTACCTAAAACATTCCTTTACACAGTTGATCAATTCACTTATTATGTCTATATATTGATGGAGTTGTTCCTTTCATTTCTCCCATCCTTTGTGATGGAGGAATAATCAAAGTTGAATAGCCTTGGACTAAAGGATATAGGAAAAAGAAATACCATTTTCTTTAATCTAGGAGCCTCATTTTGACCATTTCTTCTATGAAAATAAAAGCACCAGAACATAAGAATGAATACTGAAGCACTTTGGTAGTGTCGAAAACTGGATACAATGCCAATGTCCATCAATAAAGAAACGTTTAAATAACTTATAGTGTATCCAGATGAAAAAATGACATGCTGTCATTTTTTTAAAAAAATCATGGTTCCCTGGCCAGGCGGCTCAGTTGGTTGAAGCACCATTCTGTACATACCAAGCAGTTGTGTGTTCGTCCCCCATCAGGGCATATACCCAGGCTTTGGGTTCGATCCCCAGTTGGGGTGCATGTAGGAGGCGACCAATTAATGTTTCCCTCTCACATCAATGTTCCTTTCTCTCTCTAAAAAAATAATCAATAAATATATCTTTGGGTGAGAATTAAAAATAAATAAATAATAAACAAACTGACCAACCATGGATCTGTATGTACTGGCTCAGATGAATACCTACCTACTCTACATTGTTAAAAGAATGATGTTAGCCAAAAAAAAAAAAAACTTAAGAAAAGAATGCTGCATAAGTGTTGTCTGTGTGTTTATGGACAAAGGTTAGAAGAGTTATCACAGTTTCCCCATCAGTTGGAATTCTCACAATAAGCCAAGATATAAAATACAAATTGTATATGCATAATAATTATTTTTGGTATTGGATTTACATCTCATATCCATGGTAATTAAACTGCAAAACCAAAAAAAGAAAGAAAGGAAACTAAAGGACTCAAGTAATAACCCTACGCATCTTAATGACATTTAGATGTGAGCTAACAAACAGGACAAAGCCATATGTAAAGGTCAGCTCTATGGTCAAATGAAACTCAAAAAACCACCAGAATATGAAAGTAATATGACTTTTAATTTATGTAGAAAGTAAAAAAAAAAAGAGAGAGACAGAAAGATAAAGCACTCAGGTTTCTACAACCCCCTTTCTTTCCTGTTTTAGATGCCAAAGCAAACTGGCACTGAACACAGAATAAGAGGTTCGGCACATTTTCTGGCCTCCACTGAACATTATGTAAATTAAAAGCTTCATTATGGTCAAGTGTTAAAGTTTCATCATAATGCATCTTATTTTCTCCTTGCTCTGACTTTTTTAAAGACACTGTACAGTGTAAGAGAGATGAATTCACTTTCTTTGCACTGAACTTTTACTGCCCCCCTCACCTCCCCAACCTCCCCAAAAAAGAACACAAACAGGAGGAGACATAAAGGAGGCCATGGCAAGGGGGCCTCACCAGGAACCAGGGCCAGAGAGGAAGGGATGCCTTCTCTAGGTCCAACAGGAGGTAAAAAGCAAAGAAAGAAAATTCTGTCTAACAAAATTTAACAGCTCAAGACACAAAGGGAAATGGTAAAAAGAGGTGTCACAAAGGGCACTAGCGTTCAGGCCAAGGAAAAAAATATTGCTTGGCAGGTACAAGGCAGGTTAAAAGAAAGCTTCCTTTCTGCTCTGAAATTTAAAAAGACAAGTCTTAATTGCATTAAAATATGAATTTGAAAAAAGATATTAAGTTATTAAGCTATAATTCCAGGTAAAATTCTAACCCAGATAAATGCAATTTCCATTTTTGAAAAGAAGAGCTCAAATCACAGACTGTTTTAAATTCTTTGTGAAGCCATTTCCACAGAAATTAGAGACTTCCTGAATTAAATGAAATTAAATACAGAAGAGAAAAATATGCAAAGTTAAGAAAATCATTTAAAGAATAATAAATTCTACTGCAGCCCATTTGTTACAAGTGGTAAAAAAAAAAAAAAAAAAAAAAACACACTTAAAATCGCCCACTTGCAACAAGGAACCTTTTACAATTACCTAAACAAACCTGTCAATTGAAACACCATGGTCAACCTTACTGTCTAATATTTCTACACTATTATACACTCTCACTACCTCCTGCTGTGTGTCGTACATGGTCTACAGCAGCGATTTCCAACCGAGCACGATTTTCCCTTGCATCCCCTGAGAGGACACTTGGCAATGTCCAGAAACACGTCTCATTGTCCAGATTGGGGGGTGTGCTAGTCTTTACAGTCAGGAAGGAATGGACAGTGACAGAATCGTGCCACCATTTTTCCTTCTCTCTCCATACTCTCCAATCCCAGTTCATTCCCTCTTCTCTCTAAAAATTTCATTCCCAAACTTAGTCTTTCCAGGTTACCCTCACTGCTGAGGCCCAAGCATATGCAGTCTGGCTTGACTGAAATCTTCCTTTACATCAAATTCAGTCCTTAGCAGGTATATTTCTAAAATCTAACTATTTCTTGATGACAATTCTATTATTCACAAATTCAGTATAACATAAAACCATCCCTCACCTCTTTAGGAAAGTATTATATAAAATGTTTGTCCATAAATTTAAGTGTAATCACTTCTAGTAAATATTTTTATATACAGTAACATAAATACGTACTTTCATCACATTAAACTAAATGGTGTTTCATCCCCCAAGGAATTCTTTCATATGCAAATGTTCCATTTCCAGTAAGTAACAAAGAAAAAGAAAAATATTTCTAATGTAGACTGGCATGGCTTTTCCTTTTAATCAAGCACATCTCTGCGTTTTACTTCATTGTTGACATGTAAATCATGTGGAACTCACCGTTCCAGATTGAAATTTCCCTGCACCCATACTCGGCACCACCAGCCTAGCCCTCCCAAAGCTGTTAAGAAATAATGACTGAAGACAGTGATCCAGCTCACAAGACCCAATCTCCTACCCATACTCCCGCACCTTCCTTTGCCTCGTTTCTTCTCCCTTCCCTTGCTGATGAGGTGTATGAGTGCACAGTAAAGGTGAAGAGCCCAATTTGATTTAGGAGAAGAACATTAAATCTGAAAGTCTTGTAGGAAAGAAACCTGCACTCCTAAGTTTATCTTAACAATCCCTTGGTCACAGGACCCTCCACCCATAACAAGCCTATTAACAAACAGCCTACTGAACTAGTGATACACGCCAATTTGGGGACAATGCTCTCTGAGCAATTATCTTTACTCAGTCCCTTTCCAAGGACTTCTGACACTGAAACTCAGTAGATGTAAACACAAAGATAACAGAATAATTCTGGGTTTTGGGTGTTTTTTCCCCCCAAGGAAACTCTACTCCCAGAAGACAGCATCGAGAAATCAGTAAAATTATTTAAATCTTTATATAAATTATATAAATCTTTATGTAACTAACAGTGAAAATGCCTCAAAAAGTCTCCCAATATCTAAAATTAATCCTTGTAGTAAATGTTGCTACCAAAAAAACACATACATCATACCTGTGAGTTACAGAGATATAAATTCTCAATTCCTCGTGATAAATGGAAGGACTGGTGATCTTCTGATGAATAACTCCCTCTCTCTCGATCAAATTCTAATACCATAAACATGAATTCTAATAATAGTAGTATTCATGACAAGTATTTTATAGACAAAAATCTGAAATCAATTGATATATTTCTAATTATTATATTTCCTGTCCTCTGCATGCATAAATCTATTCTGTTCTGTAAGGAGAGCTCAAAATCAAGTATCAAATATTCATCTGAACTTGTATTTCAATTCTGCAACTCACTGTAGTGCCTTTGAATCCTGAATGCATATATTTCCCACCTTTTATATTATGGCTGTACCTAACTTATTAAAAGTAAATAAAACATCTAAATGCCAAGCAATTAACATGGAAGAATACATTAAATGCTCTTAATATGCTGTAAAACATATTCTGCAAAGGGCAACACTCGGCTGGAGCTACCTTTAGACCAATCACTTAAATAAGAATCTCTCCATTTTGGAGTTGTCTACATGAGGAAAATTAGTAGAAGGAATTTACTCTAGTGTATTTGAATAAGACAAAAGAAAATAAATGAACCCAGTATACCATTTTTACCACTAAAAAAAACATTAAAAAATGGAGTGTGATAATCTTCCTAATCTAAGTAAATATTTTAATAATAAATACCCATTTTATAACAAGCATTTTTAATTAAGAAAATCTATTATAATAGTGGTGTTAAACAATACATTTAAGATAGACACCCTTTTGTGATACGCTCTGTGTTTGCACCAGAGAGATCTGAAGTTCCACATCTACTCTTTCATACACAGATGGAGGCCTGCAGAATGTGGTATCACTCAAAGATGTGGAACTCAAAATCTAAAAGAAGAAATCTAAAAGAAAAAAATGCCCCAAAATAAAATCTCTTGTCAACAGCAATGACTGAAGAAAGTCCTTTGGAATCAGTTTGAAATGTTCTTTTTTTAAAAAAAAATTTTAAAAAAGATGCTACAGTAATTCCAACATCCCTTTGGGAGAAAAAGTGGATCATGGGTCCTCTAGAGGTGTCTGCACTGGAGTTCCAAACTATAGGGTCCACAGGAGCTAGAGTAACACGTGTCTGAATACAATTTAAGTAGCTATGTCAATAATCTGGTAAGATATTATTGTTCCAATTTAAAGAAAAAATATTTCTGGACCAAACTTTTCAAACTCTCAATAGATCTACAATAGGTGTATCAGGATAAATATATTAGATCTTGCTGTATTTAATATTCAAAGTCACTGGATATCACTGGTGATGAAATTGTTTTCAGAAGCAAAAAATGAAAAGAGTATATTGAGGGCAGACACCACATGAATCTGTCTTTATATCTAAACATGTACAAGAGGACTTGGGACACAACAAGCACATAATAACCATCTGCTCTGCAGAAAGTCAAGGGCACCATGACATGTTCAGATAAATATCCTCACATTTATACCCCCATACACAGTGCAATTTTGATTTAATCTCCCAAAAAAAACAGGTGAGGAATCCATTCTTGGAGGAATCTGCAACCATTATTGTAACATTTATGTAACTCCTATCAAATATTAAACTGCCAACACTTGACAAGAAGCTGGATCACGATGACCTGTCAGTCACCATTCATAGCTCTATTTTATTTCCCACTCCCTTTGTTAAAAATAAGCACTTATAAAAGTGTCCTATGCTCTGCCCAGCTTTCAAGTGACTTGTCAGGGTTCATACTGGGTAACTGTACATTTTCTGTGGTGCTGCAGTGTCTTGGTCAACTCTTCTGGAGAGTACTTCATGGTCAGAAATACTAAGACAAATATTATTTCATAGAAGCCTCTTAGATCAAAGGGTTGGCACATGGAGTAGTCCACAGGGACCTAAAAAGTAAACCAACAATAATGAAAGCAGTCTCACTACCTCTTTACTGGGGCATGACTACCATTCATTGCTTTCACACAAGTGCGAGGTCGGCTTTTGACAAGAACCAGGGGTTTGATTTGTTTCTTTATGATTCCATGCACAGATACCTGGAATGGTCAAGTTGCCAAGCTTCCCATTTCTCTCCAATCTCCAGAGAAGTCTGAACACAGTGCCACTCACTTGATTCTATAATGCTTTAGCCATCCTCTTCAATTAAGGATTAGGGTCAATAACCAGCCGGAAAGGTGGAACTCTCACAGCATCACGGTGACAGACTGCACAAAAGCAACGAACTCTGACGAACCTCTAGCAAAGGGTTTTCTCAACCTTGACACTTAACATTTGGGGCCAGATAATTCTGTATTGTAGGTGCTGTTTCGTGTATTATAAGATGTTGAATAGTACTCTGGGACAATCCAGGTTCTAGAGTTAAGACCAACTAAAATTTACTAGTAGAGTGATTTTAGGTTCGGTTCATCATTCAGTCTTTCTGAGTGCCCGCATCTGTGTCCTGTGACTGGAAAGCCTACCCCCACCTCCACAGGGCTTGCTCCCTCGTTATACCCAGCTCTCCCCGAATATCATCTCACCAGAGAGGCCTTTTCTGGCTTACCCCCTAAAATAGCACCACACTCCACTTCATCCCTCTGGACTGCCTTACCATACTTTACTTTTTCCCATAGCATTATTTGATGAGATTTCACATTATTTTGTGTATGCTTCACTATGTGCCTCCACCAGGTAGGAGGGGAATTTTATTTGTTTTATTCTTTGTTGTGGCCCACGTGGCTAGAACTGAGCCTGCTTCATGGCCAGTGTTTGATAAACACTCTCAGTGAGTAACTCAAGGAATTGTAGACTGGCAACAGGAAGACATATACAGACATACGTCCCTGATTTATTGAGCCAAAGATACAGAACCTCAGCAAAAAAAACTAACAGCACAACTTCTGAAGGCCACCAAAGAAAAGAGGGGTCTACATGGGGTTTTCCTGGATTTGAGAAGCTTGTACACATGTAGCATATGCAAATTTTTCAAAAATATCGTAAATCAACCTCTACACCTAATGCTTTCCACTTAAAAGAATGTTTGCAAATATCAGGTTTTCCCACTTCCAAAACAGCTCCTGTAGCTAGGAGGGTGGGGCGGGCAGACAGGTGTCAGTACTCAGAAGAGGTCTCAAACTTGCTTTGAGGGAGACACTTCCCCACAAAGAAGGGCTTTCCTTTCTGCAAAAAGAGCGTATTTCTGAAGGCTGGTGTGAACAGCAATTAAGACAGACAAAGCAATGAGCCCAATGCCTGAGACAGAGTCAGTGCTCAGTAAATGTTACCTGCTGACTTCTCTGCAATGTCTAAATCCTCTGAAGAGCACTGTCCAATACAGTGGAAGCTCTATTGCAATAACGGGAAACTTCCATGCTGCTTAAAAGAGTAACCATTAGCCCTGGCTTGTGTGGCTCAGTGGACTGAGCACCAGCCAGCAAACCAAAAGGTTGCCAGTTCAATTCCCAGTCAGGGCACATGCCTGGGTTGTTGGCCATGTCCCCAGATGGGGCATGTGAGAGGCAACTTATCAGTGTATCTCTCACACATTGATGTTCCTCTCTTTTTCTTTCTCCTTCCCTTATGCTCTCTCTAAAAGTAAATTAAAAATATATAAATAAATAAATAAAAGGGTAACCATTAGCCATCTGTCGCTACTAAAAACTTAACACCTGGCTAATGTAATTTTTATTTAACATTATTTAAATGTAAATAGCCACATATGACCAGTGGTGACAGAACAGTACAGTGCAACCCTGAATACTATGAAGAGCCTACATTTTGGAGCTTTGTTATTTTATTTGCAACCATGTTATACTTCCGAAATCAAATTTTCATTTCAAAAGTAATTTCTTTCCTGTGACTTCTTACATTATTAAGCCAAAACGTTGCTTAGTTTTTAATGCCTAAAAGAGAAAACAAGAATTGAGGACACCATGGGTTACTTATTGAAAAGCCATTCTCCCTGCTGGTTTTGGGTAAATCTTGATTGGTCTAAGCCAATCACGCTAACCCCATTTCACTTGCCAGGGATTGGATTAAGCATGAATATAAGATCCAGTTCTGACCAATGAGATAGAAGGGTTGATTGGCCAGAGGTAGGGTCCTCTGAGGAAAAGTTAACTTGCTCTTAAGTAGAAATACAAAAAAAGGGGGGAAGGGAACTTTCTCTTCTTTCTCTAGACTTTGTACCTCAGCATCTGACTTCTGGAACTGCTGAAATATTAAAGCCACGAGAAAAGTGATTCCAAGATCAAGCCTACTGACTAAGGGTAGCAAAGCAGAAACAACAAGGGATGCTCTGTAAAGATGGCAAAGGTGTGAAGATGCTGCTGGGAGGTGCCCTGCCTCAGGACTGCTACCCAAAATGAGAAACTGCCCTCATTACTAAGCCGTGAGTGTCAAGAGGTCTCTTCCAGAGACAAAACATGATAACTGATACAAAAACAAATCCTTATACTCAAACATGCTCCTGGAAACAACTTCTGAATGAATTGGAGAGAACAGTCCCGGTGATACTGCCAACCAGGAGCACTGTTATCACAAAGGGACACAAACCTGGAGTGATTCCTTCCGGCACAGCAGGAACTCAATTCAATCAGCCCAGAATGGTGAAACTTCTTTTCACACCCCAGTGGCTGGTGAGAGAAAGGGCATCTTTACACAGAAAGGATGTGATAAGATAGCTCATTAGGAGGTGATATAAGAATATAAAAGCTACAGGACCTTCAAAAAATGTCAAAATCACTCCCCAAAAGGAGTGCGTAGACTATGTAGCTCACCACACTGTGGAGAAAATACCTTCCATTATCACAGCGAGCACCAGAAGCAGAGATACACTGGAAGTGGCTTCTCTCATTTTTGCGGATTCTAGTCAAACAGCCTAGTAGGGGTTCATATTTCATTTTCCTGCTAAAATTTCTCAAATGTCCAATCAACACCAAAAGTACTACTGGCATGCACACCCTGCTAAAAGGAAGAACACGGTGCTAACACTTGGAACTGGGGTGAAGGGTGGGACAGAGAAAAACGGGCTCCAGGAGGGAAAGGGGCCAACAACAACTGGGGCAGACCAACAAAATTATACCACTGGGAGCAGCACATTTTCATGCAGCTTCAGTAAGGAGCTTGTTTCCCTCCCAGGGCATGGTCTCCAAACTGGAAGACGTGGATCAGCATAAACAAAAAATCTGGACCAAGCATCTTCCCAGTGCCAGGGAAGATCTCAGGGCCAATGACATCCACTAAGTGGGCCACAGAGCACAATATGTACACTAAATACTACCACTTTTACTCTGTGAGATTCCCTCTGTCAGGGTAAGCAGAGATAATACTTAAAACATTTAACAAATCAGAGGCAATAACCACTAACAATAAAAGGTAGAGGGTGAGTTCGAGGTACACTATTCAATCCTGGGGAGGTCCCAAACTGGGAGGAGGAGTGGCCAGGGAGGTGACCAAGGAAGAAATTCAGGGGGCTTGGGCCACTGCATGTTTTTAAGATTTATAGTAATCTATATTATACCTGCTTCTGTGCCAGGAACAGAACATACAATGAGCCATGTTTTATTTTTGTTTTGTTTTTTAATTAGGACATGAAATAATTTCCATAATTCTTAAGCCATTCAAGGAAATGCTATACGTACCCTTTGTGACTTTTCAGAGAGCAGATGAAAGATACTGTAGGGCATATGAGAGGTTTCTTGATCCTTCTGAGGTGATGATAATAACTCCAAGAGAAGAAAATTTATTTTGCCACATTGGAGTGCCAGCTGTACAACTGCTGAGTTAGTTTTTCTTATTTAAACCAACTCACTTTTTATAAGACATTAAATATATAATAAACACACTGAAATGGAAAATTAGCATGGCCTGCCAGATATGAAAGTTACCCAGAAACAATGAAAACCACAAGATCAAATTCTAAAATACTCTTATCAGCTGAAGTCTCTGCGTAAGACCTATCTCTGCTAAAAAGAAGTACTGGCGAGTGACAGAAGTGTTGCAGACCTAAGAGCACCAAACTGTGAGCTTTTCCTCAATGAAGACCTCAAGAAAAAAATGACTTCATTATGTTAAAGTCAACTCCTTAAATCAGAGCAGACTCACTTTTTATATTACATAAAATCATATTCAATATTACATTCAGGAAAAGCAGTTATTATACACTATAGTATTATTAATGAAGAGTGAAATTACTAGAAAACATCCAATAAAGTTTCTAAAGTTACTAGAAAAGAATCTCTAAAGAAGGAAAGGTTCTGTGTTATGTACATAAGCTGATTTGTTTTTCAATCTAAACAAGGTCCTAGTTACATGATAGAAAATGAGGTTTAATATAAATGAAGCGAAGGACAGGTTAAATTTTAACAGCAAGGGAGATAACCAAGATGATACACCACCCTTAGTGCTACTGATCTCAACAGCATCCTGGGAGATTACCAGCTGGAAGATGAAGGTGAGGCTAACTTCATCACCACTTACGCAAGCACTGAAGACTAACAGCAACACTTCACAGTCATGACCGGAAGAAAACTCAAGGCGGACTGACCACAAGAGGACCACATAAGATACAGACTTTTGCTCAGGTACAGATTACACTTAACCTTAGGAACTGAGTTCTCCTCTGCATTTAAATAGGAGAAAAAAATTCAATCTTTAAGCATACATTAGACACTTAATCCAGCTATGTACTGGCAGTACCAAAAGTCACAATCCAGTGATTTAGCGCTCCCTTAGCGGGTACTGCAACCAGGCCCATCCCACCAGGGGACAAGATAAGCAGTAACAGTAGTTCAACTTAATATTTTCAACAAGGGAAAAGGCCAATAAAGTGTTAGTCAGCATGATATATACCAATAACATTTTGTTTGCTAAAAAAAAAAAAAAAATCCACATAACATACCTTAACAATATCCAAAGGGAAAATAGAAAGTTCCCCTGTTTTATACAGTAAGAGGGTGGGTTTTATGAACCAAATAAGATATAATAAATGAGTATATTTTGTTAGGTTAGAAAGGAAGACAAATAGCCTTTAAGTAAATCACACAGCACATGCAAATAATTGCTCTCCAATTATCAGGCATGTATGAAGCTGGGTATATTTGCCCTCTGAACCTTTAAATTATTCATGTCCCTCCACAAATCCACACTCCCCCTACCCCTGTGCCCAAAAAGACAGTTCAAAGGAGAGAGCATCATCCTTTCAAATTTATAACCAGGAGGAAAAAATGTTTGACTTAGATCCATCACAGATATGTAAAATATATACTCATAGATAACTCTGTATGCCTTCTGTAGACCCACTAAATTACTGAATATTAGGATTTATGTTACATCAAAGCAAATATTGATCCTATCTCTGTCTAGGTCAATATTTACTGCTTTGTTCAATAAATCTTGATGTTCATTTTCAAACTAAGTCGGTATCAGTTCATTAATTTCTGCATGGTTCATATGAGCATTTTATAAAATTTAAAATGCCAATGAAAATGTTTTACCTAAACAAAATTAAATGAAGCAAATTAAAGAAACAAAAAACCTTCTGCTTTCCTTCTGGTGTTCTCTTCCCTCAAAACTGTGACCAAGAAAACTGCATGAATTGTATATAATTCAGCTATCTATTCTAAAATAAAAGAGTTATTGTGGAAAGTATTTTGAATGTATTGGCATAAGAAACTGAAATATTCTAGGTATAATACTATCTGACTTAGAATATTATAAAACATAAAGAAAAAAGGCAATCTCTCTAATTTCTCAATGATAACTACAATTAACTTTTGTTCACAGCCTACATTAATGAGACCTTATTAACAGTATTATTTTTTTTTAAAGATTTTATTTATTTATTTTTAGAGAGGGAAGGGAAGGAGAGGGAGAGAGAGGGAGAGAGATAGAGACAGAGACATCAATGTGCGGTTGCTGGGGGCCATGGCCTGCAACCTAGGCATGTGCCCTGACTGGGAATCGAACCTGCGATGCCTGGTTCGCAGCCCACGCTCAATCCACTGAGCTACACCCGCCAGGGCAACAGTATTATTTTAATATATCTTATAGCTCAACTTGTTTCATTTTGGTGGATATTTAGTAAGCATTCCCTCATGAGGATGCACTATAAATTACCCAGGCACCTAGTGATGGTTATTCAGGCTGTCAAACATAGTGCCACTTTGGAGGTAAGCACAAGTGTTTCCAAATGAATAATTCCCAGAAGCAAAAGTGCTGGATCGAAGACTATCAATATTTAACATTTTCACAGATATTACAAGTGGGCCCTCCATAAAGGCTCCATCAATAAAGAAGATGCACATACAAACAATGGGATATTATGCAGCCATAAAAAAGAAATGAAATCCTGCCACTTGTGACAGCATCAATGAACCTAGAGGGCATTGTGCTAAGTGATGTAAGTCAGACAGAGAAAGACAAATACCATGTGATTTAGCTTATATATGGGATCTAAAAAGTACATTATAAATAAACGAAGAAAACAGAAACAAACCCACAGAGAGAACAAACTGACTGCCAGATGGAGGTGGGAGGGTGGGGGTAAAGATGGGTGAAAATGGTGAATAGGAATTAAAAACTACAAGCTGCCAGTTATAAAGGGAGTCATGAGGATGTACGGTACAGCAGGCAGAATACAGTCAATAATGTCCTTATAAGCCCTGGCTTGTGCAGCTCAGTGGACTGAGCACAGGCCTGTGAACCAAAGTGCTGCTGGTTCAATTACCAGTCAGGGAACATGCCTGGGTTGCAGGCCAGGCCGCCAGTTGGGGGCACTTGAGGGGCAACCACACGTTAATGTTTCTCTCCCTCTCTTTCTCCTTCCCTTCCCCTCTCTCTAAAAAATAAATAAATAAAGTCTTTTAAAAATAATAATAATAATAATAATAATGTCCTAATAACTTTTTATGATGCCAGATGGGTACTGGACATATCATGGGGCTCATATCATAAGGTATATAGACATCTAATCATTATTTTGTACCACTGAAACTATTATAATATTCTATGTAAACTATAATTTAAAAATAAAAATTTTTATCACAATACCTAATATCAAACTATACTACAAGGCCACTGTAACCAAAACAATCTGGTACTGGCATTAAGAACAGACACACAGATCAATGGAGCAGAATAGAGAGCCCAGAAAGAAACCTATGTCTCTATAGTTAATTAATATTTGACAAAGAAGGCACGGGCATAAAATGGAGTAGAAATACTCTCTTCAATAAACAGTGTTGGGAGAACTGGACTGGCACATGCAAAAGGAAGGGAGGGA